>NW_024121321.1:11476836-11676619 GCF_016745375.1 Pimephales promelas
AATTATGATAGAGGGCCATGAGACTTAGACCTGAGTGCAAAATTGAGTCTCTAGACCCTTCCTGAGCTGAGATATCGAAACTCAAATTTCGACCAAAAAAAAACCGAAAGGGGTACCACTGTCGTTTTTTTTGGGGGGTCGAAAAATTAAGTTTCTCCAATCTTCTCAAAACTCTGGATTATGATAGAGGGCCATGAGACTTAGACCTGAGTGCAAAAATTGAGTCTCTAGACCCTTCCTGAGCTGAGATATCGAAACTCAAAATTTCGACCCGAAAAAAAACGAAAGGGGTACCACTGTCGTTTTTTTTTGGGGGTCGAAAAATTAAGTTTCTCCAATCTTCTCAAAACTCTGGATTATGATAGAGGGCCATGAGACTTAGACCTGAGTGCAAAAATTGAGTCTCTAGACCCTTCCTGAGCTGAGATATCGAAACTCAAAAATTTCGACCCGAAAAAAAAAACGAAGGGGTACCACTGTCGTTTTTTTTGGGGGTCGAAAATTAAGTTTCTCCAATCTTCTCAAAACTCTGGATTATGATAGAGGGCCATGAGACTTAGACCTGAGTGCAAAAATTGAGTCTCTAGACCCTTCCTGAGCTGAGATATCGAAACTCAAAAATTTCGACCCGAAAAAAAAAACGAAAGGGGTACCACTGTCGTTTTTTTTTTGGGGTCGAAAAATTAAGTTTCTCCAATCTTCTCAAACTCTGGATTATGATAGAGGGCCATGAGACTTAGACCTGAGTGAAAAATTGAGTCTCTAGACCCTTCCAGAGCTGAGATATCGAAACTCAAAATTTCGACCCGAAAAAAAAAACGAAAGGGGTACCACTGTCGTTTTTTTTGGGGGTCGAAAAATTAAGTTTCTCCAATCTTCTCAAAACTCTGGATTATGATAGAGGGCCATGAGACTTAGACCTGAGTGCAAAAATTGAGTCTCTAGACCCTTCCAGAGCTGAGATATCGAAACTCAAAATTTCGACCCGAAAAAAAAAACGAAAGGGGTACCACTGTCGTTTTTTTTTGGGGTCGAAAAATTAAGTTCTCCAATCTTCTCAAAACTCTGGATTATGATAGAGGGCCATGAGACTTAGACCTGAGTGCAAAAATTGAGTCTCTAGACCCTTCCTGAGCTGAGATATCGAAACTCAAAATTTCGACCCGAAAAAAAAACGAAAGGGGTACCACTGTCGTTTTTTTTTGGGGGTCGAAAAATTAAGTTTCTCCAATCTTCTCAAAACTCTGGATTATGATAGAGGGCCATGAGACTTAGACCTGAGTGCAAAAATTGAGTCTCTAGACCCTTCCTGAGCTGAGATATCGAAACTCAAAATTTCGACCCGAAAAAAAAACGAAAGGGGTACCACTGTCGTTTTTTTTGGGGGTCGAAAAATTAAGTTTCTCCAATCTTCTCAAAACTCTGGATTATGATAGAGGGCCATGAGACTTAGACCTGAGTGCAAAAATTGAGTCTCTAGACCCTTCCTGAGCTGAGATATCGAAACTCAAAATTTCGACCCGAAAAAAAAAAACGAAAGGGGTACCACTGTCGTTTTTTTTTTGGGGTCGAAAAATTAAGTTTCTCCAATCTTCTCAAAACTCTGGATTATGATAGAGGGCCATGAGACTTAGACCTGAGTGCAAAAATTGAGTCTCTAGACCCTTCCTGAGCTGAGATATCGAAACTCAAAATTTCGACCCGAAAAAAAAAAACGAAAGGGGTACCACTGTCGTTTTTTTTTTTGGGGTCGAAAAATTAAGTTTCTCCAATCTTCTCAAAACTCTGGATTATGATAGAGGGCCATGAGACTTAGACCTGAGTGCAAAATTGAGTCTCTAGACCCTTCCTGAGCTGAGATATCGAAACTCAAAATTTCGACCCGAAAAAAAACGAAAGGGGTACCACTGTCGTTTTTTTTTTGGGTCGAAAAATTAAGTTTCTCCAATCTTCTCAAAACTCTGGATTATGATAGAGGGCCATGAGACTTAGACCTGAGTGCAAAAATTGAGTCTCTAGACCCTTCCTGAGCTGAGATATCGAAACTCAAAATTTCGACCCGAAAAAAAAACGAAAGGGGTACCACTGTCGTTTTTTTTGGGGGTCGAAAAATTAAGTTTCTCCAATCTTCTCAAAACTCTGGATTATGATAGAGGGCCATGAGACTTAGACCTGAGTGCAAAAATTGAGTCTCTAGACCCTTCCTGAGCTGAGATATCGAAACTCAAAATTTCGACCCGAAAAAAAAACCGAAAGGGGTACCACTGTCGTTTTTTTTGGGGGTCGAAAAATTAAGTTTCTCCAATCTTCTCAAAACTCTGGATTATGATAGAGGGCCATGAGACTTAGACCTGAGTGCAAAAATTGAGTCTCTAGACCCTTCCTGAGCTGAGATATCGAAACTCAAAATTTCGACCCGAAAAAAAAACGAAAGGGGTACCACTGTCGTTTTTTTTTTTGGGGTCGAAAAAATTAAGTTTCTCCAATCTTCTCAAACTCTGGATTATGATAGAGGGCCATGAGACTTAGACCTGAGTGCAAAAATTGAGTCTCTAGACCCTTCCTGAGCTGAGATATCGAAACTCAAAATTTCGACCCGAAAAAAAAACGAAAGGGGTACCACTGTCGTTTTTTTTTGGGGTCGAAAAATTAAGTTTCTCCAATCTTCTCAAAACTCTGGATTATGATAGAGGGCCATGAGACTTAGACCTGAGTGCAAAAATTGAGTCTCTAGACCCTTCCTGAGCTGAGATATCGAAACTCAAAATTTCGACCCGAAAAAAAAAACGAAAGGGGTACCACTGTCGTTTTTTTTTTGGGTCGAAAAATTAAGTTTCTCCAATCTTCTCAAAACTCTGGATTATGATAGAGGGCCATGAGACTTAGACCTGAGTGCAAAAATTGAGTCTCTAGACCCTTCCTGAGCTGAGATATCGAAACTCAAAATTTCGACCCGAAAAAAAAACGAAAGGGGTACCACTGTCGTTTTTTTTTTGGGGTCGAAAAATTAAGTTTCTCCAATCTTCTCAAAACTCTGGATTATGATAGAGGGCCATGAGACTTAGACCTGAGTGCAAAAATTGAGTCTCTAGACCCTTCCTGAGCTGAGATATCGAAACTCAAAATTTCGACCCGAAAAAAAAACGAAAGGGGTACCACTGTCGTTTTTTTTTTGGGGGTCGAAAAATTAAGTTTCTCCAATCTTCTCAAAACTCTGGATTATGATAGAGGGCCATGAGACTTAGACCTGAGTGCAAAAATTGAGTCTCTAGACCCTTCCTGAGCTGAGATATCGAAACTCAAAATTTCGACCCGAAAAAAAAAACGAAAGGGTACCACTGTCGTTTTTTTTTGGGGGTCGAAAAATTAAGTTTCTCCAATCTTCTCAAAACTCTGGATTATGATAGAGGACCATGAGACTTAGACCTGAGTGCAAAAATTGAGTCTCTAGACCCTTCCTGAGCTGAGATATCGAAACTCAAAATTTCGACCCGAAAAAAAAACGAAGGGGTACCACTGTCGTTTTTTTTGGGGGGTCGAAAAATTAAGTTTCTCCAATCTTCTCAAAACTCTGGATTATGATAGAGGGCCATGAGACTTAGACCTGAGTGCAAAAATTGAGTCTCTAGACCCTTCCTGAGCTGAGATATCGAAACTCAAAATTTCGACCCGAAAAAAAAACGAAAGGGGTACACTGTCGTTTTTTTTGGGGGTCGAAAAATTAAGTTTCTCCAATCTTCTCAAAACTCTGGATTATGATAGAGGGCCATGAGACTTAGACCTGAGTGCAAAAATTGAGTCTCTAGACCCTTCCTGAGCTGAGATATCGAAACTCAAAATTTCGACCCGAAAAAAAAAACGAAAGGGGTACCACTGTCGTTTTTTTTTGGGGTCGAAAAATTAAGTTTCTCCAATCTTCTCAAAACTCTGGATTATGATAGAGGGCCATGAGACTTAGACCTGAGTGCAAAAATTGAGTCTCTAGACCCTTCCTGAGCTGAGATATCGAAACTCAAAATTTCGACCCGAAAAAAAAACGAAAGGGGTACCACTGTCGTTTTTTTTGGGGGTCGAAAAATTAAGTTTCTCCAATCTTCTCAAAACTCTGGATTATGATAGAGGGCCATGAGACTTAGACCTGAGTGCAAAAATTGAGTCTCTAGACCCTTCCTGAGCTGAGATATCGAAACTCAAAATTTCGACCGAAAAAAAAACGAAAGGGGTACCACTGTCGTTTTTTTTTTGGGGTCGAAAAATTAAGTTTCTCCAATCTTCTCAAAACTCTGGATTATGATAGAGGGCCATGAGACTTAGACCTGAGTGCAAAAATTGAGTCTCTAGACCCTTCCTGAGCTGAGATATCGAAACTCAAAATTTCGACCCGAAAAAAAAACGAAAGGGGTACCACTGTCGTTTTTTTTTTTGGGGGTCGAAAAATTAAGTTTCTCCAATCTTCTCAAAACTCTGGATTATGATAGAGGGCCATGAGACTTAGACCTGAGTGCAAAAATTGAGTCTCTAGACCCTTCCTGAGCTGAGATATCGAAACTCAAAATTTCGACCCGAAAAAAAAACGAAAGGGGTACCACTGTCGTTTTTTTTTTGGGGTCGAAAAATTAAGTTTCTCCAATCTTCTCAAAACTCTGGATTATGATAGAGGGCCATGAGACTTAGACCTGAGTGCAAAAATTGAGTCTCTAGACCCTTCCTGAGCTGAGATATCGAAACTCAAAATTTCGACCCGAAAAAAAAACGAAAGGGGTACCACTGTCGTTTTTTTTTGGGGGTCGAAAAATTAAGTTTCTCCAATCTTCTCAAAACTCTGGATTATGATAGAGGGCCATGAGACTTAGACCTGAGTGCAAAAATTGAGTCTCTAGACCCTTCCTGAGCTGAGATATCGAAACTCAAAATTTCGACCCGAAAAAAAAACGAAAGGGGTACCACTGTCGTTTTTTTGGGGGGGTCGAAAAATTAAGTTTCTCCAATCTTCTCAAAACTCTGGATTATGATAGAGGGCCATGAGACTTAGACCTGAGTGCAAAAATTGAGTCTCTAGACCCTTCCTGAGCTGAGATATCGAAACTCAAAATTTCGACCCGAAAAAAAACGAAAGGGGTACCACTGTCGTTTTTTTTTTGGGGTCGAAAAATTAAGTTTCTCCAATCTTCTCAAAACTCTGGATTATGATAGAGGGCCATGAGACTTAGACCTGAGTGCAAAAATTGAGTCTCTAGACCTTCCTGAGCTGAGATATCGAAACTCAAAATTTCGACCCGAAAAAAAAACGAAAGGGGTACCACTGTCGTTTTTTTTGGGGGTCGAAAAATTAAGTTTCTCCAATCTTCTCAAAACTCTGGATTATGATAGAGGGCCATGAGACTTAGACCTGAGTGCAAAAATTGAGTCTCTAGACCCACCTGAGCTGAGATATCGAAACTCAAAATTTCGACCCGAAAAAAAAACGAAAGGGGTACCACTGTCGTTTTTTTTGGGGGTCGAAAAATTAAGTTTCTCCAATCTTCTCAAAACTCTGGATTATGATAGAGGGCCATGAGACTTAGACCTGAGTGCAAAAATTGAGTCTCTAGACCCTTCCTGAGCTGAGATATCGAAACTCAAAATTTCGACCCGAAAAAAAAACGAAAGGGGTACCACTGTCGTTTTTTTTTTGGGGTCGAAAAATTAAGTTTCTCCAATCTTCTCAAAACTCTGGATTATGATAGAGGGCCATGAGACTTAGACCTGAGTGCAAAAATTTAGTCTCTAGACCCTTCCTGAGCTGAGATATCGAAACTCAAAATTTCGACCCGAAAAAAAAACGAAAGGGGTACCACTGTCGTTTTTTTTGGGGTCGAAAAATTAAGTTTCTCCAATCTTCTCAAAACTCTGGATTATGATAGAGGGCCATGAGACTTAGACCTGAGTGCAAAAATTGAGTCTCTAGACCCTTCCTGAGCTGAGATATCGAAACTCAAAATTTCGACCCGAAAAAAAAACGAAAGGGGTACCACTGTCGTTTTTTTTTTGGGGTCGAAAAATTAAGTTTCTCCAATCTTCTCAAAACTCTGGATTCTGATAGAGGGCCATGAGACTTGAACCTGAGTGCAAAAATTGAGAAATTTCGGGTCGAAATTTTTAGATTTGATATCTCAGCTCTGGAAGGGTCTAGACTTAAATACTCGACCTAGTTCCATTGCTTAGCAACGGGAAGAAACTCCTGTAACTTCAGTGCCCAACCCGTATCACGACAAGACGTAAAATAATCACGTTGGTCCACTTTGGAAAACGTTTTAGATGTCACGGTTTAGTTTAAACTCAAAACCATAAACAGGGCTATACTGCCCTCTTGTCTCAAATTATATTTCTATATTTATTTTTCCAACAAATAAAGCCAAACCTGCAATAAAACCCCTTCCAATACACACTTGTACTCAACAGATGCAGTGGCTCAGTTGATAAAGCGTTGGGCTTTAATCAAGAAGACCTGAGTTCAATTCCCAATTCCCATACTTGCGTTAAATTGTTGTGATTATATCAACAAAGTGGCCTAAACAATATTTCTTCAACCCGGTATCGTGACAAGACGTGAAATAATCACGTTGGTCCACTTTTGAAAACGTGTAGATGTCACGGTTTAAACCCCCTCAAACGTGAAACTTACACTTTAAACTTACCATCACGACCTATTGGTTTTCATTAAACCGAGAAAAATGGAATTTTCTTTTATTGACGATCACTGAGAAATTGTCTATTATTTAAAATGGAAAAGAATAATAATAATAAAAACATTTATTATTTTCAAGGTGAAAATGATTCATTTGCATGGATCCACGCCGAAGAAAACGTCTAAATGTCACGTTTTTAATGAAGCAGCCTAATGAGTAAAATGTCTATTTTTCCGGCGTCCCCCCAGCTCCTCGTTTAAGCAAAAGGTTAAAAAAAACGACAGTGTTACCCCTGTCGTTTTTTTTTTTTGTGCGAAAAAATAAGTTTCTCAAATCTTCTTGAAACTCTGGATTCTGATAGAGGGGCATGGGACTTAGACCTGAGTGCAAAAATGGAGGCTCTAGATATATCAACCCGGTCACACTAAATGTGTCTCGCACGCAGAGCGTTTATAGTGCAATTTATACGCGAAATTAGTTTTTACATGCATAGGAAACGCACCGTGTATAATATACGTTTGGTTAGGATTATGGCAAGCCAAGAGGTTCAGAATTACACCATAAATTAATCGCGTTTACTGCCATAGTTATTAACATATAGTAAGGATAAGCATGATGTGTATATTGCCTAATTGCAAGCTTGTTTCAGAAATGGTGACATTTTTTTCCATCATTATAGGAGTATTAGGTTGAATGAGTTAGAATTAAATGTTTTATTAATCATTAGAAAATAGACATTAAGAAAATAAATTATGCAAGTACTTTTACTTTTAATACTTAAAGTACATTTAAAATCAGGTACTTTTTACTTAAGTATGGTTGTCATTGTGTTACTTCTACTTTTACTAAAGTAAATATTTATCTGCTTATTTGTATTTTTACTTAAGTACTGAGATTCAGTACTTCCTCCACCACTGTATATACACCATGGCCTTCTTTTTTCAGTAAATTTATTTTTTGCGGTTTTATGTTTTAGTAATGAATGAATTTCCTCCCTGTGCATTTCTATCACATTTTAGATTTTAAGTGTTGTAATTTTTATCCATGGATTTTTGTTTTGCATGCTACAAGCTCTTTATTACAGTTTTCCTCTTCAGCAGATTCATTTATTTACTTGAGCTCTAGCAGTTCCTGTATGTTTCTGCAATTGGTCATTGCGCTTTATGATTTTTCCCTTGTAGCCAATAAGGTGTCACCCACATCGTCAGGGGGCGTGATCCATGTATATGCGGATGACAGTAACTCTGAGAAGAGTAGCTTCATACCATACTGTTCCATGGCCCAAGCTCAACTCTGTTTTCATGGACACCGAGATGCCGTCAAATTCTTTGTGTCAGTGCCAGGTGAGTGTCAAATCAATAATAGCATATTATATGCTGTGAGCTGTGTCAGTCCCAAAATATGACATCTTTTGTTTCCAGGCAATGTGCTGGCCACCCTGAATGGTAGCGTGTTGGACAGCCCATCAGAGTCTCAGGGGTCTTCAGCCCCAGCGGACACAGAAGCTCAGAGTCTTCAAAATGTACTGGTGCTGAGTGGAGGAGAGGGTTATATTGACTTCCGCATTGGTGAGAAGCAGTTGATAAGTGAAATTAGCATGTACATTGGGTCATAAAATCATAACTTCTTCATTCTATAATTCTCAGGTGATGGTGAGGATGAGACAGAGGAAGCGGATAGTGAAGCTCCTCAGATGAAGCCAGCTTTGTCTAAAGCAGAGAGGAGTCATATCATTGTGTGGCAGGTGTCTTATGTTCCAGAGTAACACAGACAGACACCTCCTGCCTTGCCCCCCTTTCCACCCCTAAAGATAAGAGTATGAATCCTTTCTGTAACTATGCCCCGAATTCTGTACCTGAGCTATGTAACTACCACGGCCCTGTAACTACCCCTTTAAAGTCTTATATTGAACCCTTCAGCCTGTATTTTCCTACCCTCAATTATAACTACCTGTTCGATCCTTCAATCCACCCTGTAACATTCCCTTTCCAACAAAACACAAGGTTCAAGAACTTCCTGCAACTTATGACTGAATGGTAATTTCAAATGAAATGCATATAAACAGCTTAAACAATACCAAACTACGTTCCTGAAAGAACTACCCAGTTTTTGCCGAATACCGTGACCTTTGTTTTTACAGTCCCTCAGCACACAGATCACTCAATGAAATGAACTCATCGTGATCTCAGAGTTTCAGGAACGAGCGGAATCATTTTGAAAAGACCAGTTAGAGGAATTTTGGAATGCAAAAGTGACTTATGTAAATACTGGAATACATCATGCACTGCATAGAGAAATGATTGCATATGTGAGGATAATCAAATAAATGGTGGCCGGGAGTTGTGGGTAATCTAGCACAACCCAAACATGCCCCAATGTCATTTCAGCTCATTAAGTAAATATGTAATAGAATATTCAGCTAAATTGATTTTTAAAAAAGCACGCAAAATCACTTTAACCAGTTGCAGCTAGCCCTTTTTCAACCTAAGTGAAATGTGTGCTGACTGGACCTGCTAACTTCCCTTTTGGATTAAGCATGAGGTTAACAGCTGAACTGAAGCCTTCGATTGGCTGCAGGTTTGAAAGAGATGGACGTCCCGCCCAGTCGCCTTGTATGTAAATCATCACTGTGTGTTCTCTGTGTGGTGAAGTATTAAAAAAATAAATGTTTATGTGCTGAATACTTCTGTCTTCTATGCTATAATTTAATTTCATCAAAACTTCATGAACACAAATACATTTAAATATAAAATAATCTACCGTTTTAAGCTTTTTTCGTTGTTGAAATAAATTGATACTTTAATTCAGCAAGGATGCATTAAATTGATCAAAAGTGATAAGATTTATTTCAAATCAATGTTGTTCTTTCAAACTTTCCATTCATGAAAGAATTTTACTAAACTGTTATTTTACATTCTAATAATATTCCACAATTTTACTGTTTAGATTGTATTTTTGATCAAATTAATGCAGCTCCGGTGAGCATAAGAGAATGTTTTAAGAACACGTAAAAATCATACCGACTCCTAAACTTTTGAATGGTATAGTTTTACACAATATAATACACACAAAGACTAATGAACAAAGGACTAATTTATTTATTTGTAGAGTAAAGTTTATTCAAGTGAGTTCCAATCATAGGACTAGAGCAAATTGGGATATTTAAGTTTTTCAGAGAAAGCTGGCCCTGTTTCATTCATTATTGCTTTCCTTTTTAGGCATGAATAATAAATGTATTTTCACATAGTGCATCAAGATGACAAGAAGCATGCCCATATCAAAAGTTGAATGTGAAAATGTAAACAATGTCTTTCAAAAGGATATAAACACTAATTAACTTTAGAATAGCGCCTGACTTACCAACCCACCAAAGATTAGTAAAATGAATATCTGCAAATAAACCCTAAAAATGTTAACAACAGCATGAGTTAAGCAGTAAGAAATTGGTCATATTCAAAAATGGCTTGACCAATGACTGGATCCAGACATATGTCAACATAAGCTACCTTTTGCTTTATTATTTTGGTCACTATGGCTTGAGCCGAGCAGCCTCTGTGAGGAGCAGGTATCAGATGCAGATGAAGCTGTAAAAACTGCATGTTACGATGAGTGCAACATGAAGGCTTTCAGGCGTAGATCCAGTTGTGACTGCTCTCTTCCCAGCAGAGCAACTCGTGATTCGCGAACCACAGAGAGATCTCTCTCTGAGCACTAGCAACTGAATCACTGCCATGGATCACATTCCTGCACAAGAAAAACATTTTAACATCCATCCATCCATCCATCCAGTCAAACATTCACACTAACCTGCTCGTTTCCACGGAAAAGTCTCCTCTGATAGTGCCTGGGAGAGAGTTTGCTGGGTTTGTCTCTCCAAGCATCTTTCTGGCGGTCTTAACCACATCGAGCCCTTGCCATGCCTAATAAAACATATATATAAATACACACACGTAAAGTGTTGAATTTAGACATTGTCATAGCAACAGCATAGTAGCATAAGTACAGATATCATATTGAATCTATATACGGGGACAATGTGTTTCTTACCATAGCAACAATGGGTCCTGAGCTCATGTATTTAACCAAGCCGTTGTAGAAAGGCTTCTCCCTCAGGTCCCGGTAGTGCTCTGCGAGCTGCTCCTCTGATGCCTACAAGGAGTTTATACTGTATTAATGCATATGATATATTTCTTATGATATATTATTTTCTTTTCAAAAGCTCAGTGAAAGATACTCCAGTGGTGGTATCACCTGCAGGAGCTTCATGCCGACCAGTTTGAAACCCTTTCGTTCAAAGCGTCGGATGATCTCACCCACCAGTCTGCGCTGAACACCATCTGGTTTCACTGCGATGAACGTGCGCTCGTTTGAGCCGGTCCATCCTGAAACACATATCTGAAATTAAACCCTTTTAAACCCCCTCGACTACTCAATGGCATTGCTTTTTTAAGTACTTTATTACAAAAAAATAAAACAGCTCTATCTTGGAGAAGTTAGTTTGAGTGGTATTCTAATTTATTACACATACTCCATTCTAATTGGTCAATTATGTGGACTATCACCACAAAAATGTCAACATCAGACACCCTTGTGGGGACATTTTATGGTCCTCATGACAACAGCTTATAAATCGTAATAAGAGATTTTTTCTGAAAATGTAATAATGCAAAAGTTTTCTATGGTGGATTGGTAGGTTTAAGGGTAGGGTTAATGTAAATGGATAGAATATATAGTTTGTACAGTATAAAAACCATTATGTCTATGGAAAGTCACAATAAAACACGAAAACACAACACTGTGTGTAAATAATGACTAATAACTTGCGCTCTATCTGTCCGCAGTCAATTTAATAAAACAAATTAATATTTTATTTCCATTTATTCGGTAAGTATCCTAGTAGTTATACATTTGACTGGCTGTACATTTGTCCCTAATAAAAAATATATTGTACAGATACAATTGGTACTGCTTAACATACTCATAAAATCATACTCTATATACACATAATTTTATTTTTTTAAATGAAAAATTAAATTAGAATATGCCCTATATACTCCTATTAATACCGAAGCATAAACCTCTTAGCCCTCACCACCTGTGTAGGTCACAACAATAACTGGTGATGACTCGGAGCGCAGTTCCATTTCAAATGTATTATTTTTATTTACTAGCAAATAAATAAATAAATATGATTATAACTCTATGAAAAGCGTATAGAAGTTAGCAATTAGTCGATATCGTTTTAGCGCAATCGATTAACGTTGCTGTTCAAGGTCCCTGCAGAACAAAATATTACCTAATTAACAATATCACATATTATTCTGCAACGACCAACGGACCAATCACGGGCCAGCAAACACTGAAGAACCAATCACAGGAACAATAAGATCAAGTCAAGTACAAGTAGAAAAAGCATGCTATTATCCGTTTTTTTATTACTCAGATTATTCATATTTATGTTAATGACCATTGACTAATATCACATGCTAATTCGTTAACAGAGTAGAATAGGACAGGACCCAAAACACATTTTAGGTGGTAACCTGCTATTTATGTAGACGAATGACGTCTTTGGGCCGCGTGTTACAGCGTAATGCTTGCGTTACTATGGCGTTCCAATAGGCTCTTTAATATAACTTTGCAACATGCACTCGTCTCAATGAACGTCTCACTCAACGTCTTATTTTTTTTTTATTCTGCTATTTATTTCTATTCAACTTAAGACGCAGACGTAACGCAGACGTGACGCTGACGTCACGCAAATCACGCGTGGCAGTGAAGTGTCGAGTCAGACGTCACGCGTCATTCACGTGTGGCAGTGAAGTTATTTATTGTTACACGTATTTAACACGCTATCCACAGTACAGCACGGCTCAGTGAAGCGAGTGTATCGCGCGTTCTGATCGGCTCTTTAATATGACTTTGCAACATGCACTCGCCTCAATGAACGTGACACTTGCGTCTGCCTTATAACGTCACGTCTGCGTCTGTAATAGGAATTGGGTTCATGTTTTTCTATCCTAATGGGGACTTCAACCAGACTGAATAAAAAAATTCTTGATTAAATAGTGGTCCACACACAAACCCCTGGTCTAATCTGCATTAAACCACTTTCTAATCTGCATTAAACCACTTTAAACGTTCTTTTAATGATTTTCTATGGGAGTAAAATGCTTAATAACGTGTAATTAAACGAGTTGCGTTCATATTTATTTATTACTTTATTGTGATTTACCATAATAATTTATAAATGCATGCAAAATTATCTGTGTACTTGATAAATGTTGCAGATATTACAAAAGAATGCCTTTCAACTTGTTTGTAAACTTCAGAATTAAATGAATGTTCAGCCATTTCTAATAAAAAAAAAGAGGCAATTAGTTTCATATTTGTTATAATGTTTTTTTTTTTTCATCTGTGATTATGGAAATAGATAGGCAATATATATCGAGAGATGTGGGTCGACAGAGATGATTTTGACCACTTCATTAAGTTTTGTTTAGAAGAAAGGCTTTATTTGAAGTAAATTTCGTTTTGTATAGCCTAAATTGTATTCATTTTAATAATTTTTTCATCAATCAATTGCCTGGATTTAATAAATAAAGCAAATATAACAGACAGCCATAAGCATGGAGTTGCACGGGGCCGCGGTAACTCGTTAACTGAAGCACATCTCGTCATAAATGAAACGAAACTAGAAATAGGCCTAGCCTAAAGAGTAATCTATTTATTTTAGTTTTGAACTGTTTCGTTTAAAGAAAGTTCAAGCTTTCTAAAGCCTGAAATGTCTTTAAATGAAACAATTCAATAAAAATACATTTCAAGCGTTATAGAAACAATTCAATATTAAAATAAAAATAAAAGTTATAGTCTTTATGTCGTTGTTGTGTTTTGAGTTTACGCTCAATATATAAAAGAATTATTGGAGATGGACAAAAAAAATAACCACATTTATTTTCTCCCGTTTGTCGCGCCCGAATTGTCACGTTTCTATTCCCCACCAGTGGGGCGCGCCCCACACTTTGAGAAACGCTGCATGGTTTGACTGTATATTTGAAAATATACAGAATTATAAGGTCTTAGTACAATATATTGCATATTACATAGGCCTAAGACATTTTCATATATTTAAAAATGTGAGACAATATATTTACTAATATATAATGTAATATTCAGTGATACACTTCATATTCAGGGATTCAAGTTATGCGTCGCTATATGACGGATTTCCGTAAATATCAGGGTCACCCTGTCCTTATGTCTTAGATTACCCTTTTCATTATTTTAAAATAAATGCCGTAAATATGCTTACATTTCTCAAATAGGCTATACATGATGCAATAACATCTTGTTCTTTGGGAATATTGACAAGAAACAATGTCAAACAAAAGTTTTAATAAGATAATTTGTGTGAATGAATATTTAGGCTATATTTGAAAAAAAAATATATATGTATAAGCAAGGTAAAAACACTTAATTTATAAACAAACATAATTGAAGAGCAGTAGCCTAGGCCTGCATTCCTTATGAGCAATTTGGTACACCCCGCCCCCCACCCAGCCACCCCGCAGCAGACGCAGACGTCACGTTCGGCAGACGCAGACGAGACGTTCGGCAGACGAACGAGTGATGTGGCAGACGCAGACGAGGCGTTCGGCAGACGCAGACGTCACGTTCGGCAGACGCAGACGTCACGTTCATTGAGACGAGTGCATGTTGCAAAGTTATATTAAAGAGCCTATCGGAACGCCATACGTTACTGCATGCTGCTTTTACTTCGCATCACTTCACGCATCACGCCTACAACCTCTCCTAAAACATAGCACTACGTCACATATGTAGTGCTGTAACGTTAACGTGTGCATCTGATAGCCTAGCAAACAATAACTCGAGATGAATTAAAATAAGCCGGCGACATGAGGACTGCTTGAGTTGTTCCATCACTTAAAAATGTGTTTAGCTAATAAAATGACTGAACCTTCCATAAGGCACTACTTACCCGTCTTGAATACGTTCGCAAATATTGTTAAGCAAAGTATGATCATCTTCGCAGAGCAGAAAACCGGGCTGCCTCTAGAGTTTTCCATAGACTGAAAAGAAAGGAGTTTTCGGAAGAGAGGGAGGAGGAGACGCGCGGCGCGCACGCGCTGAGGAGTGCTAGGTGACATGCGCATGCGTGCCTGGTTTTTCATGCCCGCGCTACCATGCTATCATAAAAATACACTTGTAGATTTAAAATTCTAAAAAAGGCACATTTACTGTCCATCAACAAATAATTTATGGAATATTCTTTGATTTTAGAGTTGCCTATATCTTTTCAAAATGTATACTATTGCCCTTAATTTCATGTTATCCTCTCCATTTCTTTCACTTTAGAAACTAAATCTAACCAATGATTTAAACCTGGAGATTCTTGTTTCTTTCTCCAAAAAATGTTTATTGCTTTAAAGCAGGATTTCTCAAACTCGGTCCAGGAGGGCCACTGTCCTGCAGAGTTTAGCTCCAACCCTGATCAAATACCTACCTGTGAGTTTCTAGTGATCCTAAAGACCTTGGCTTGATTAGCTTGCTCAGGTGTGTTTGATCAGGGTTGGAGCTAAACTCTGCAGGACAGTGGCCCTCCATTACCGAGTTTGAGAAACCCTGCTTTAAAGGGTTAGTTCACCCCAAAATGAAAAATCTGTCACCGGAGTAAAGAATTACTCACCCTCATGTTGTTCCATGTTAAATGTTGATTAACGTTAAATCTGAGAGTTGCTTCAAGTTCAACGGGATAGAAACTTTCCGGCCTAGAAAAGTTAGAAGATACCGTTAAAATAGTCCAAGTGACTACACTGGTTCTATCTTTAGTTTATCTAAGTTTACTAAGCGACGAGAATACTTTACAAAAGTATTCTGTGTGCAAAAGACAAACAAAAATAACGACTTTATTCAACTATTCATTTCCTTCTCGACACCGCAACGGTTCTGCTTCTTCTCTGGGTTTTATGGCGGATCGCAACCAAATTGAACAGGTGCATACCGCCACCTACTGTGCCGGAGTGTGCAATACCAGGATTTTAATAGTTCAGGTTACAGGTTATATAACCTATATATATATATATATATATATATATATATATATATATATATATATATATATATAAAAACTATATTTTATGATCTAATCCTGTATCTTTGAGAAAATTAAAGAGAGCTTTGCAGCACTCCCCTGTTTCCTCACTCATCCCTAAAATCCCTGCTAAATTCCATCCCCGGCCTAATTAATATATCTTGTTTTGTAAGACGTTCCGCTCAGAATTACATTTACTACACTTCATGATGACATGCTCAACATTTTCAGGAACATTACAAGCCTCACATTTATCAGACAAACATTTTGACATTAAATAAAGCGTTGATTTTAACCCAGTAGGCTATGTCCAAAACTTAATCTTGAAAACATCACTTCATCTCTTCTACATTTCCCTTTGAAGCTCTTCACCTTAATTGATTTCTGTATACTGTAATAGTGTCTCCCTTTAGTGTCTGTGTCCCATTTCTTCTGCCATACGTCACTCACTGCTTTCCTAATTAATGATTTGGCCTCTCCTTTTCCAAAGGGAACGGTCATTATTTCATCTTGTTTTAATTTCAATGCTGACTTCGCAATCTCATCTGCTTTCTCATTCCCATCAACACCAACATGAGCAGGTACCCAAACAAAATGCACATCCACCCCAGTTCTTTGAATTCTCAGCATTATTGTGCAAATTTCAATCAATAGATCATCTCTTGCTGTCTTTTTGGAATTTAGACTATACAGGGCTGCAGAGGAGTCTGAACAAATTACTCTCTCAGGCCGCACCTCTTCTATCCATTGTAACCCCAAAATAATAGCAACCATTTCCGCTGTATATACAGATAGTTTATCATTAATTCTTTTACATATACTTATCGCAACGGTTCTGGGTTGTACCAGAGCTATGTATTCAGATTCTCAATACATGGCTCTGATGGCTCTGGGTTGTACGTCACACGTAGCCTCACCATTGGTCGACGCTGGTCATGTGTGTGAGATACGTGTGACGTATAACTTACGCAAATCTTGAGGCCCACAGAGAGAAGGAAATGGAAAATTAATCTATATGGTTTTTTTTATCCCGAATCATATCTTTACCAAAATTGGTGGCCTCCCCTTTATACTGAAATGTAACTACTTGCCGAACAGCGCCAGTTGCACTTTCTTAATTTCATCAGCAGGCCCTTCTTGCTTGAAAGTTATGCTACACCCACAATTTTTCACATCACAAAACCTTTCTATGGAACAACTCTAATAAGGATTAGGAATAAATCTACTCCATGGTTTAACAGGAATATAATTGGTATTCTCTCAGTTTTTATTAAATCTGGTAATGTCTTGTCTTATGAAGAATTTATGTCTGTTCATAATATTCCCTTACCATTTCAAGAATATAATGCAGTGCTTAAAGCAATTCCTTCTGGTCTAAGTAAGTCATCTTGTTAAATGTCATCTAAACTTTAGTAAGAGTGTCACCACCAAAGAACCTGATTTGATCTTAGATGGTATAAATATACTTAGTAAGAAATGTAATAATAAACATATTCGATATATTTTTCAGAGTAAAAAATATACTGTTGCTAAAGGCAAATTTTATTTGGCCTCTTTTATTGAATGTATAGACTGGAAGGAAGCCTGGTTGTTACCTCATAAGTATTGTATTTCAAATAAGATTAAGGAAGTTCATTTCAAGATCTTGCATAAAATATACCCAGTGAATGACACTGTTGCTAAATATATGGATGTTGACAGTTCTTGCTCATTTTGTGGGAATGAGGATGAAACGTTGATCCATTTATTTTTCCAATGTGAAAAAACCCAAAACTTCTGGAATAGGTTATATCTTCACATTGGCAAGCACCTTGATTCTTCCAAATCCTTTCAATTAAAGGATATAATTTGTTTCTATAAAGAAGATAAAGCTAGTACTTCAATTAGTTACATTGTTAATTTTTTTACGTTGTTTGGGAAAAATTTTATTCACAAGCAAAAATTCTCTAAATCGCAGCCTACATTTCCACATTTCTTAATCGAAATTGATACATTTCTGAAGTCTCTAAGATTGATTAAAAACAAGAAAAGTGACAGATTCTTGAAATATTAGGATGCTATTTTCAATACCACTGACGCAAAAGGTTTCCTCTGTGTATATCTTTTATTTTATTTATTTATTTTTATTATTATTACATTTTTTTTTCTTTATATATGTGAAGCCTTATATATACTTGATATAACATGTCGGAGTTTTATGTGTTCTGTCCTTTATAGGTGCATGTTATTTGATATATATTCATTAAAAAATAAATAAATAAAAAACATCACAAAAAAAACAAAAAACGATTTGGCTTTTTTTTGTTGCGCTGGTAGTACTATGACATCTCTAAAATACCTTTAACTCTTTCTAGTTTTTTTTAAACAGGCTTTAATATGCTGGTCACTAATATAAAAAAAATTTTCCCCACATGTTAAAAGGTATCTACCTTTAAACTTCTGTATAAGCCAAAAAATTATGATTTTTGGTGACTCAGAAATTAGACCCCTTTCATTTTAATTTAGTTAACTTGCTACTTTTTCTTGACAACTTTTATATTCACAAGTGTACATTTTCAAAGAAAAGTCCTTTTTTCATTTTTAAGAAAGATTTTGATATGCATCTAAATTCTTATTACGAAAAACTGTAAAAACTCCACTGCACGTAAGACTCTGAAATGGTGTCAAACATTTAAGCTAGTTTAATGTTATTTATGTTTCCCTGAATTACTTCTGTTCAATTTTATTATTATTATTTAAAGTAGTGCTATAGTTGACCCTATAAAATATATGAGTGTAATGAGCTAGAAGTTCACCGCAAATCCAACACACTAAAGATAAATTATAGAATACAAATTAAGACATTTCTGGTGTTATAAAACATTGCATATTAATTTCCTAAGAAAAATGAATATTTTAGTCAAAATTATTGCGCTCCTA
Organism: Pimephales promelas; assembly: GCF_016745375.1. The sequence goes on from NW_024121321.1 coordinate 11,495,536, forward strand.
TTTGGTGTGCAGAAGCGTTCATTCAATGTGAAGTTTAGCAGCAAAATGGAGATATCTGCACAACTTTATAACTTTTAATTACAAAGGAGAATACACCTGTTAAATGTAAGTTTTTGCTTAATTATTCTGCTGTGAAATTCATTCGATTTTAATGACTGCAATTGTGTACGAATTCATTTTGTAAAACAATGCAGAAATCCTTTTTTAATGCAAAATATTATTTTTGATATATATATTTTTTGATGATATGAATTTCACACAGAAGTTTACATGAATTTGATTGAAAAATCAACATTTAAAGAAGTCTTGAAGATGCTTCATGATGCATGATACTACAAAATGAGACCAAATTAAGTTTAGTCATTTTTATTCTACATCTGTTATAATGCACCCAAATTAATCATATTTAGCTCACATATTGTAAAGAATATTACGCATATATTAACACAGACAATAAAAACAAAGTCTTTTCACAGAGGATTATACTTTTGGGTTTGGTCACCTGTCCAAATGTACTGAAGAAATCTCCTTTTTTCCCTCTCAGTAATTAGCCGCATAATCCAAGGAAGATGGATAAAAAAAAAGCATGGCTATATTTTGTTCTCATATAGCATAGCATTAAACACAAAGCAGCCTTTACCTCATGCAGTGCCTATAAAATTAGGAACAAGACCACTGCAACAGAACTCAGATCTCCACAGCATGACCTGAGTATCAGACAGGTGTACCCTCCCGTTTCTTCTCATCCTGACTCTTGAAGTAGTCATAACTGAGCATGATATCCCGTTTCAGTGGCAGTGAGGGCTCTGGGATAGTGCTGGCATCCACACCCAGCTCTTTGGCTTGCTGGGCCAGGATCATGGCACGCAGCAGAGGCGGGTATTTCACATAACGGACAGGGGCCTCAGGAACGGGTTCACAGCTTTTGAAAACCTCTTCTTCATGTTTGGGAACCAGTCGCCAGTCATGATACATTACCTTTTCCAATTCACGCTCTGTGGGCTCCTCTTTACCTGAAACACATCCAAACAATGATATTTGCAAGGCTATGAATAATGAATAAAGCAAGGCTGCTGTATTTATTTGCTACATTTGTTAATTGTTTGCTTTCAACATTTATTTACATTAATTCTAATGAACTCTAATGGTGTCACTTATTGTCTACCGCTCAAAAGTTTGCAGTCAGTATGATTTTTCTGAAGGTTTTTGAAAGAAGTCTCTTCTGCTCACCAAGGCTACATTTATATAGTACAAAATGTTATGATGTCATCTATTTTCATACATTTTAAAATGTAATTCCCTCCTGTGATACAAAGCTGAATTGTCTGCATTATTACTTCGGTCTTCAGTGTCACATGATCCTTCAGAAATCATTCTGATATGATTTGATGCTCAAGAAACATATATTATTATTATTAATAATGTTGAAAACTTGTGCTGCTTAATATTTTTGTGGAAATTGTGATACATCTTCCTCGACTTAATTGGCTCCAAATACACCACTGTAAAATATTAGGTGCTGATCATTAACTGAGCTAAATTTCAACTCATATACATTTTCCTTTATATCACAGTTACTCCACAAGAGACCAATATAAAAACAACTAGTTATTAGTCTTACATTTACATTAAGCACACATTTATTCAAAGTGACTTTCAAAACAATTGATTATAAAAATATTAGCAATACCACAAATTAGTACATAGCTAGAGTATAAGTCATATGACAAAACAAAAGTACAAGGTTTTTTAAGGAACTTTTATTTAAAAGAACTGCCTTTATTTATGGTTGTTCAGAGAAAAGGTTTTTTCTTACCTCTAAATGTTAAAATGCCCCATGCTTTCCCATGATCCATGTTCTAAATGAGAAAACATCAGAAACTGAATTCACACAAGCACTGACCTCATACATAAACATGTGTACAATTAAAATAATCACAGAACGTACCTCTGCTGTATAATCCACCTTGACTTTTGTTATTTTCCAGTAGCAAGGCTCTGTATGCTCGTCCAGCCATGATTTGCGTGTGAAGAGCCGACCCACACCAAACATGCGCATGCCAGCTAGTAACGTAAAGAGCCGGGTTTCTCTCTGCACATCTTTCCAAGCCAACACTGGCAGCTTCTTGCCAGTGAAGGGCCGTGTCATGGTGTCGTAGTCTAAGGCATAACGCTGAGAGTCCCGGGGCCGATTCTTCAGCTCTCGGTAGGCTCGGATCTTCCGTGCCATCTCGGCTATAAGCCTCAGACGCTTTTTCTTCACCATGTTGCCTGGCAATAAAAAAAGATAACAAAAAATAAGCAATAAAATATGGACATAAATATTACATCAGGTTTCACACAAACTTATGTAGTTCATGCAGCTTGAATGCTGCAGTCATTCATGCAAATATCAGGGTATATCAAATACTGAGATATCCTGAAATTCATGGAATGTTCAGTTATTCGCTCAAATAGATATGCTGATAATATAACCTGAAATCAAACATGAGAAAAATGTATAATACAAAATAGAAGAATTTAAACCATCAATTTAGACTTTTAGACTTTACTGTATATTGAAACCAATGAACTCACAAAGAAAAGTATTAAATATTGCTGAGTCTATTATTATGTATGAAAGTTATATTATATTAAGTATTATAAGCAGAAGCGCAAGAGTCAATTAAGACTCATAAGACTTTATTTTAAATGACCAATAACAATTAATTTATCTTCAAATTAATACAAAGGTTTGAAGGCATATTTAAAAGGCCACTTAAATATTTCTATCTAGCTGCTACTGAAAATCCATGAGACAGGAAACAGTTATCAATTTTGCCAATTTTTACTCATTATTTAAGACGTATGCTAATGTAAAACGAAAAAGATATCAAACAGAAATATCGGAACAGCAACTACTTTCAAAGGACAAGCTAAATAACCAGCTAAAATAGTCTTGGGAACACATGCTGCACGTGTTACAACACATCATAAGACACTAGACAAAGGGGTGAACACTACAGCCAAAGCCATAAGAAGAATAGTGACTGTAATAAATACAAATACGCGCACATTTTAATTCATTTTTCAGTCAATGTGAGCTATCTTACCTATCTGTTTGATTTGACCTCCACACAATTACGTCACGGTTACTGCTGTCCGTCAATGAAATCGGTCCGTGCGAAATGCGCATGCATATTCCTGTTCCGCTTAGGACGGGCAACCATAGGGCAACACTTGCTTTATTTTTAAGGAATATTTGAGAGGATATATCTTAAATGTTTCTCAATTTAAGAGAAACATTTGAAAAATTGACCATAAGTCGGTTCAGTAGCATAAACAGGCCTACATAAATTATCTGTTTTGCAGCGTTTTCAATGCAACATTTTGTCAGAAGAATACTGTACAAAATTAATTAGAAATGCATCGTCCAAAAGTACGAGTTGTTTAATTTTGATTGATTTTTAGAAACCTTTATTAGGATCTCAAAAAGAACAAACAAACAAAATCATATTCAGACCCTATTTTTAATGCATATATCATTTTCCTTATTTTTTTCCTTGACTCATATAAAAGGCCATGCTTAATGTATGTTGCAGAAGAAGCGAGAGAGAAGAGCGAGAAAGAGGAAGAGAGAAGTGGATAAAGAGAGAATGAGAGAGAAAAAGAGAGCGCTTATGACATACAATACGTGCAGAACACAGTACAAGGACCTGTATATATTTCTATACATACATTAAGAGCAAAAAGTGCTTTATGCATTAAGAAAACATGATTTGCTTTTTTTAAACAATGGATTATAAAACCTGCAATATAAACACCATATGAATTCAATATGAACCTCATGTAGAGATGTTGCACAGATTGAAAACTGAATCAACCTCCACGTCAGTTAGCATCAGTCAGTTTGACAACTGCATCAAGATATTTTCAGGAAAACCGAGTTTCTTTGGAAATACTGTTCAGATACACATACACACACTTTGAGTAATAATAACTAGGGCCCAAAGTAATTCCTAAAGACAAAAACTGTCAAAATACACAGGCCTTTTCCTCACCAATTCAATGTAATGGTCTTTAAAACACATTTATGCAGACAATATTCATAATGACGTCACTGTTGTTACTTACTGTCAGTTGGTAAGTCCAAGTTTTATCAAATAAGAATAGAGTAAAAAACATACAACGGTTGTTTAAACATAAAGAGAAAAAAGACCATGGCACTCTGAAGTGCTGAGATGTTTGACTGGCCTGTAATGGAGCATGACATTTGAATATGCATTACTTCAGAGGAGATCAGGTCACGTTTTCAACCCCCAGTAATGAAGAAATTTACAGTTCACTCAATGTGTTATGTATTGTTTGTGTTACTTGTGCATGCAAACAGTTTGATTGTTTGCCTGTGTTTCATATGGTTGCATGTTATTATTTCCAACATCAGAACAGATTTATGAGGTTCATATCTTGCTATTTGTCTGAAGAGCTAATGGACTTCATTCCACTGGGAGTTCACAACAGAATAAAAACTGACTATGAATACTGTAAAATATATATCCAAATGTCACCTGATGGGGCAAACTACCTTTAGAGCCTTGAATGATAGTTGGATATTTAGCGACAAACTAGTAAAACAGGCTTGACTGACCTTGAATTCTTTTCAAAGTTATTCAGCAAGCTCTGTTATCCACCATTGTGATTGACAGCACAAGTCCAGTGTTAACATATGTCGATTCTTCTTTATCTGTAGAGACATTTTCTAATTTGTGCATAATGACAAGCTGAGTGGATGTGCACACAGCACACGCGGTCTCAAGTCCAGCGGCAACGTTTCCGCTGGCAGGCCTCCGGGTCCGAGGAGCAGCCCTCAGAGTCACTGCCCGAGGAGGGTCCTGGCGGGGTGTGTGTGTTCGAGTGGGTGTGCGTATGATCCAGGCTCAGCACCCATCCCAGTTTGGAGTGAAGAAGATGTCTGAGGCCGGGCGGCAGGGGCAGGACTCGAAGGGCATCGACTCCAGACGGGAGAAGCTTGCGGAGTCGTGAGCAACAAAGGTACTGTAGAGATGTGGCAGCGGAGACGGACCGAATCACCTTCATGCTGCTTTTGGCCGCGGTGGAACATGCCATCGGAAAAACATGTTTATTCTTCATCTCTGTAGCTGCTACACCTGACACACACACACAACGTTCAAGTTAAATGGTATTAAATGTGTGATTTAACAGAGATAAAGCTGCTCTCCAGGTGTGTGATTGTTCAATAGAGTCTGATCTGCAAAACCCAGGGATGTGCAATTACAGATTTTCACACAAGACAACTTCTTATTATAGTTACTAAATACTAAAAAATAATACTATACTAACTACTATAAATAAATAATTAATTAATATTTAACCTCATTTAAAGTTATGTTGCAAAAAAGGAGAGAAAACTTAATTCACATACACACACACACACACATATATATATATATATATATATATATATAAACTACCCAATAATAAGACAAATACAAAAATAATATTATAAAAAAAATGTGTGCCTGGTTGCTAAAGCAACTTTTACATTTTATGTTGACAGTCTTAAAAATATTTATTTTTCAAGAACTTCACTTCATATAGTATCTCTCCTAGAGAGAAAGTGACACTTAAAATGTGTATAATATTTCAAAAACAAGATAAGATAGCAGCTGAAAGCTGTTGTGATGTGAAGATTAGGTCTTACCGATGCACTTGCGGTTTTTGAAGAAGGTGAGGGTGCCGTGCCAAGTGTCCAAGTGAACACCAATAATAGATCCCTGTCCGAATCGTGACGAAAAGCTCACTTTATCACTGTTGTGATGTAACAGACCTGACAAAAACACATACATACATTACAGAACAATCCTTAAGCACTATGCTTTCATGTTTTGAGCACAAGTATGTGTTTGTGAACTGAACTCGTTTTACCTGTATATGACAGGCCCCAGCTGTCTTCATCTTTTCCCAGCAGGCTGCAGAATGTGTGTCTGTATTTGTCTAGATTCACATCTGACGTGCCAATACCAACCATCTACATAAACACACACAGAGAATTCAACCATCAAGAATAAACAATCCCATATACACTACCGTTTGTAAAAAAAAAAAAGGTTTGGGGTTGGTACGAAGTCTCTAGTGCTCACCAGGCGGCATTTATTTGATCAAAAATACAGTAAAACAGTAACATTGTGGATTTTTTTTTTAACCATTTAAAATACTGTTTTCTATTTAGATATTTTTAAAATATAATTTATCTATGTGATGTCAATGCTGTCCCAAAGACCTTTCAGCATTACTCCAGTGTCACAATATCCTTCAGAAATCATTCTAATATGATGATTTGCTGCTCAAGAAACTGAAGTTAAATGAAACAAAATGTTGAAAACAGTTATGTTTTTGTGAAAACCGTGATACATATTTTCAGGATTCTTTGATGAATGAAAAGTAAAAAAAGAAAGAAAAGGTAACACTATAAATGTGTTTACTGTCATTTTTGATCAATGTATTGCATCTTTTCTCAAGTAGTAATTTATACCCCCCCAAAAAAACTTTGACCTCAAACTTGACCTGAAGTGTACACATTTTCAAAAAGAAAAAGTAAAGCAATGTGGCTCACATCTTGGAGAACTCAATTGATTCAGCAAGTTTCAGCCTCATTAGCTGTATGCTGACAGTTATGCTTCGGTCTGCTGAATCAGCCATGTTGCTAAATGTCTAAGTTTAGAATCAGCCCATTTCAGATAAGATGCCCAAAATAAGCAAATAATGCATCCTATTCCTAACCATACAGAATATTACTACCACACAAATCACGCTTAAAGACACACTCTTGTCTCTCACCATGTCTGTGCCATAGACAGGGGAAGTCATTTTAATCTCCCAGAAGTGTTGTCCCTCCGAAAGTTCTTTGGAGCCACGAATGGCAGCCGTTCCACAGCTATATTCTGAGTGGAAGCTCACTTTCCTGTTCTCACAGCTCAGCAGGGTTGCAGACGACCGGCTGCCCTCGTCCCACACCCAGTCAAAATCTGACAACCAAGTAAACAGCCAAAAAGAGAACAATTTCAGTCATAATAAGCCTGATCAAGGTAAAAAAAATAAAAAATAATGTTGCATTTGGCACCACCTTGGTCATCTTCTCCACAGTGGCAGTCTCGCAAGTGTGTGTAACCCCGGAGCCGTGGGTTACAGCTGAGCTCCATCTGTGAATCACAGCTGCAGTATGACTCTCCCGTTACAGGCACCGCACTCGGAACCGCTGGCACAATGGCTGGATACTCGGCTTCGGAATCAGAGTCACTGTACTGAAGGACAAACATAGTTTCGGTCCGTTTTCTCAGCCATTTGTGCTTTTTTGAACTGAAATAGCTCTTGTGATGTTCAGCACTTCAGACAAAAGGCCATTTCGTACTAAAAAAATAATTGCTGCCTCATCTAAAGGCATATCCACATCATCCACACCAACCTGATGGCGATCATAACCCCACTCGTCACTCTCGGAGGCGAGCACCAGCGCTCTCGCATCTGCATCCCTTCGGATTCCACTCCACACGTACCTCCACGCCCTGCTGTTTCTGCTCCGCCTTGACATGCCAACCAGGAGCCACCGCAACTGTCCATCACAGACACAACAGTTGTTTGACATAAAGCACAAACAAAGAGAACACACAGCCCTGCTGGAGAAACACATTGTCAAGGCAAGTCAATTTTATTGGTATAGCACTTTTCACAATGCTCACTGAAAGTCATGATGTTTATAATATCTTGCTATCTTCATGCCTTATAATCGCATATTAGCAGATTAAAGCTTGATGACAATTCACAGTATAATTTACAGTGCAAAAGGCACATTAGTATTTAAAAAAAGGTATTAAGACAGTTATTTAACTATTCTGCTGTAGTGTGTCAGTAGGATAAAATATCTTTTTTTATTTTATTTCCAAACATTCCTTTTGCCATTAATTGTTATAATCCAGTCTGCAAACAACTGGTATGATACACACAGAGATCTGATCTCACCATCTGGGATTACATGAAGAAACTAAAAAAACTGAGACAGACTAAATGCAGAAGAACTGTGGCAACGTCTACAAGACGCTTGAAGAAACCTACCTGCAAAGCTACCTGAAAAACTATGAGTAAGCGTCACTAGGACAAGATTTAAACACAAAGGGTGGTCTCACCAAATATTGATTTAATTCAGTTCGTAGAAGTTAATTTATAAAAAATATTTATGACATTATTTTTGAAAGCATGATCAAAACACACAAAACCTGTAGTAATAGTTTGCCTTTATTGTGCAGTTTTTTTCCCTACTTTGACAGATAATTACCCTAACGAAGTTTTGTGTTTAGTTCTTCCCTCATACTAAAAACAAAACAATATTATCATATTTTGATGCTTTATTTGAACTTGTATGTTCATTAATAACAAACCCCGTCTGGACATTACTTTAAGGAATTGTGCGTTATGCCAATATATTAGTTTGATATAAGCCATAAACTTTTGTGTCCCTATCTCATCTGTTTAAAATAATTTCTAAAAGGACAAATTATTTGTCGTATTATGCATTTTATTGTCACCAGTTGCGCGTGAGCTGCGATCGTAAAGCTTACACTGTAACCCCACATTGTAGTGTTTCGCGCGAGATGTAAACAGGCAACGCTCAGTTTAACTGTCTATTACGTGCATTCAGTAATTTTATTATGCATAAGCAGTCATTATGAACTAGCTGACATGTCGGTATACTGTATCTCCTAAAGACAGATTACCCCCTAAAATAAAATAAAAATAAAAATAGCATTTTCTATTGTTAGGCCTCGCTGAAAGTGGTCAGCCACAGTCAGGCACATCAAGTCTGTAGAGATGAAGGCTTATTCGTTTATAGGACAACAGATCGCCTGTAGTCACGCTAATAATGTGGAATCCTATTTGGATTTCAATATTATACGTGACCATATGATAATAATTGTAAGAAAATGCAACAGGCTTTGAAGTTTGCCATATGATCTTGGCGCTAACGGAGGCTCGCCGACTTAGCAGACGCTACATCCTGCTGCATTCACTAGGACAAACACAAGCAAACTTACCTGCCTTTTAGGGATACCACCGCGATCGTTGGGTCCCGTATACCTACAGATTTTATTATGACACTGTAATGTATGTATCTGTGAAGGCAATCGGATTCTGTCCACCAGGCAGGCACCAGCTAACTGTCACACTTCTCCACTTTTCTGTGACCTACTTTCACGACAGACGTAAACAATCATTTAGTAAGCCCCGCCTCTCCAGTTCAAAAACTCCATTGGCCGAAAATTCCAAGTGAGTGTGGTTTATTTTCTAGCCACAGTTCTAAACAGCTGTCACTATGTCAAACTCATCCCAAGACTGAAGGCTAGACCCCTTTCTGACGTTCACTGCAAGCTTAATTCTAAGTAGTTTAGTTTTGGACCGTTTCAATAAAACAAACAGCTCTTTTCTGCGTTCTTCATGTTCTATAGCAAATTTCACCGACACATGCATTTTGTACTACCACATGTATCAAAACAATCTGTTTTCTACAATTTGTAATGTTTGTTCATCTACAAGAGTAAGACCCGAATGTTGTTAATTTACCTTGATTAAGATTGTTATTTAGATAACACACAGCTATTAAACCTGATCGGTTTTATGCTGCCTTTCACGCTAAAGTCCGTCTCCCGATGACAACAGCTGTTGACGTCATCGGACTGGGAATTATGCTCTACATTATCAATTAAAATCACGTAATTGCGATAATTACGACATGCCATGAACGCACCTTCAGCCCAAAATCAAAAGAAAGAAATAAGAAACAATATTTTTGCATAAAAACAATGCAGCCTATAGTACTATTTTAGGACCATATAGGCTTCTAGTCTTTTTTTGTATACTTCTGTATATCATAATTTATATATTTCGATTTAATGCATTTTTTGTGTGTATTTAAATAAAACAAATAATGGGTATATATATTCCATTCTATTCCATTTTCATATATATATATGAAAATGGAATAGAATAGAATTATTTTTTTGCTAATTATTAAAATAATGTCACTGTGTACAAATTCCGTAAAGGTTCAAAATTTGACAATTTTATTCAAAAATTCTTGTTTCGTTTGTTTTTGAAACGAGGCCTGGATGCTTCTGACAGGTTTCATGACTCACTCATTATGAATAATGTGTTGCTGTGATATAATACAACTCAAACATCCTCGTTTGATAGAATCATGTATTGTCCTACTGCTGATGTGACACAATAAACAATTACGACGTTTCTGGTAATAATTTGCACTAAGGCGCTGTGGAATGAAGCAGCGCTGCTCTTTAGCGCCCCCTCTCCTGTGGAAGCGCGACTGCAGCAACGAAGAGCGTCATGAAGGGATGTTTGGTTGAAGCTGCAATGCAGAGAATCAAACAACCAGATGGTAACCTGTGGATTAATCCCTCATATCATTACATCTGGCTCTTGACTTTCCATGATGTGAGAGCATCATGAATGTTAAAAGTATAGTTGGAGTTTCTGAATATTAGGTGATACATAATTCTCAGATATGATTTGAGCTCTAGTAAAAAGTACTTGGGTTCATCATAGGTTGCAATTTGTGCCCATGAAGTTAAATGACAAGGTACACTTCAAGTATTGGCTTGAACTTTGATCTGTAGTATATTTCCATTTTTACATCAAATGTGATTGAATAAAAGAGAAACTGAAATTAGGTTGAGGAAGTTTTATTCGGAAACTGGACAAGCTGCGCTGGTGTTCCCCATTAATGGAACCAGAAACAGTATCAACTACGGGTAAAACGCTACACCTCTGAAGAATGTCATGTTAAGAGTTAAAACACACACACACACTCGCTCATAAACACACACGTGCGCATTCATTCGTTTCACACTTAGTAAACTTGCACATCAATACCTTAAGACAATGGTCTCCATGGCAATCAATGATTTACATACCCAAAGGAACAAATTTCCCACAGAGCAATTCACCTACCTATACAGATATATATGTATATTTCTGATACACACACACTCACATAATTCATTTAGATAATCAGGATATCAATAAAGACTTTGATCCATTTAAACTGTTTAATGAACATCTCAAAATCTTCATAAATAATCAGCAGAAACAAAACAAACAGTAATAATCCATCTTTTATACATTTAGGTCCTCAACATCAGTGTCAATTTAAATGGTCCCAAAAGTGAGAAAACAAAGTGACAGTTGATTTGTTCTTTAAACAAGAATAAAAATGACAAAATAAAAAGGATGACAAACGAGTGTAGCATAGGAGAAAGAGGGCATCTATTTAAACACACACACAGGACGAGAGCAATAGCTACACAGCGCATTTACAGGGGAACACACATCAGGCTACTATACACAGAGAGGAGGTTCAATCACACATTCACTTGCAAACAGCACACTCACGATACACGCATGCACGCAAAAATTCCTCTCTCTTCGTTTCGGGTGGTGAAATTACTCAATGTGTATCATTAGGAGGATGTTTGTGTTGGTGCGTCTGTGTGTGTGTGGTTGATGGTTGTTCATGTGTAAGAGAATATAAGAGCAACGATTAACCCTTGGTGGACAGGATAAGAGCAACAATTAGCCCATAAAGCCCCAGAACCTCAGCGAAAATGAGGATGAGGATCATCCCCACAAATAAACGAGGCTGCTGGGCTGTGCCCCTCACTCCTGCGTCACCCACGATACCAATGGCAAAGCCGGCCGCAAGACCACTAAGACCCACGCTCAGCCCGGCACCGAGGTGCAAGAAACTCCTGAAGAGACGCACAAAAACACATTTGGATAGTGTTATATCTTTTTTGAAACAATATTTTTTACATTATGAAGATAATAAAATGTAGGCAATTGACAAATGTAATTGTTGTTTTCTCATTATGTCCAAAAAATAATTAAATAAAAAACAATGAAAGAACAAAACCATACACATCAGATGTACAGATGTAGCCTCTCCTTTTTTTGTAACAATATATCTTATGTCTAACTACAAAGACAATAAAATGTAGACAGTAATGTGGATTTTTACATTATAACTAAAAATGTATAATAAAAGTGACATTGCTTGCATGCTTGAGTAACATTAATGACACAGATAACAGCAGGTTTATTAGGCTGCAGTCACTTTAAGAGCGAATACATGATCCAATATACTGTTACATAACTGTTTACATTCACTTAAGACATAAATTACTGTTTATGAGGATACTTCCATTGGATTCCAATTAGGCTGCCAAAAGAACACAGTACTTGCATGGCTTCATGTGCATATAGCGAAATGAGTTAACTTGCGCTGTTTACTACGCTTCAACAGTTTAAAATCACTTGTTTTTAAACTGCAATGGCACATAAACCAAATACTTTCGTGACTGCATAGCACAGGAATATCACCCGAGCGTACCCAAGCTACAGATGATAGTCTGGTACTGGTTAATCGTGTCTATCGGTATTATACACTCACTATCAATTCTAATAAAAGGATTAAATCTTTTTTTGTAACAATATTTTTTATTTGTCAAACATTATGAAGATAAAATGTTGACAGTCATTGGGATTTTTCCATTACAACCAAATAAATGGATGGATTGAGAACAATACCCTTACTGCTCATGTAGGCCTACACAAACTGTAATAACCTCTTTAATTGTTTATATACCCTCATTGCCTATCAATTCTAATATAGGGTTATATCTAGATTATTACTATCATATAAACAGATATTATAGACAGCTATTTAAATGCCAACTCAGCCTTTCTGAGGAAGCTGACAGGGGCTTGTAGAAAAATCAGACACACGTGAGGTGTGTGACTCACTTGTAGAGGGAGACATTGGGAGAGATGTTGTTGGCAATGAGTACAGCCACCACCAGGCCGTAAATGGCAATGATACCCGCCATGACCACGGGAATGATGGACTTCATGATCAGCTCCGGTCGCATCACTGACATGGCAGCAATGCCCGTGCCACTCTTGGCTGTCCCATATGCAGCACCCAATGCTAAAAAGAGAAAAGAGGAGAATTAACGCGTGCAAGGAGACAAAGAGAGTGAAGAACAAGTACTTATGATGGGTTAAAGTTCAATGAATACAGGACAAGGCAAAGTCGTGGGTTTGAGTAAATACCCAACTAATGAACACCATTCCAACACATGTGTCTGAAATATCAACCTCTGAATACACACCAGCTGTTCCATGAATACGGAACTGTTTTAAGGAAATACAGCACAAGCAGAACCATTGATTTTATGCACTAGTAAATGTTGAGATTAGGAGCTATTTTGCTTCCATAACATGCCGTCTTTTAGTGCAAAGGAAACTCACACTTAAGGATTTGTTTTATTACACACATTATCAATTTACGTCTGTAGATTTCAATTACAATATATATATAGGCAGTTTTCTAAAAAGGTTTTTTTTTTTCTTAAATCATGCACTGAGCCAGAATTCTCCACTTTAGTAGCACTTACTAAACTTTCTGGATTTATTTCTATCTATATTCTGAAGTTTTTTTCAGAGGTGACTGTTCATATATCATTAGCATGATTTACATATGTCATTCCTAAAAACATGGTAATTTTTTGCTGGCCGCTGGCAATATTTTCTGATGTATGTAGTGATACAAAAATATATACAAAATAACTTTCTATACAAGAACTTTAATATTTTTTTCTTGATTTTTGTCCAATGTTCAGATTTCTGTTTTGGAAATGTATACAAATCCATGCATATTTAAAAAAGATCATATTTTGTTGTTTGATAGCATTTGTGCGTTTAAACAACATTACAGAAAACCTGGAATACAAAACCAGTTAATGTTGTAATGTAGTGACTAATCAGCTGGGGAAGTATGGTGATATTTATCAGTTACATTTTTCATTACATGTGTTGTCTTGCTTTAAGGTTTTAAAAGGCCAGGTCAGCAAAACAGTGGCCAACTGTTGTAGCTTTTAGTCACATGACTGACTACAGCAGCGAGTTCCCTTGGTTTGTAGGAAGCAGATGAGGTGGTTCAAATTTATTTGGATCATTCCGGGATTTAGGCATGGTGTGCTGACTGAAAATAATGTCAAATACTAATAGAGTAATGGCTGTCGTTTGAATACAGAAAATAAGTGTGGCTCTGACTGAGATAAAGAGTTAAACTGACAAGGACGTTTTTGTCTGGGCGTGTAGTTCGTGTTTTAAAAAGTACTAACTTATCGCATTAGATAAGAGCAAAACGGTTCATGTTAATTAAGTAATGCATTTCGCCTTGGCTTGGAAAAAAAATCAATATGACACAAAAACGACGCTACTGTTACAGTCTAGAACAATATATACACAATATACGAGATAAAGATAAAAAGATTATTAGAATAACAAAAATCGTTCGTGTCTTCCAACCATAACGTTATATGTTTTAAGGACATTAATTAAATGACGTCCTTGCGCAAACATTAAAACAGGAGCCTCTGCTCGTCCGAAAAGAAAGCTTCTTAGGTTTTCCTCGGTGAACCGTGACAAATGAAGGAATGAAACGAAATAAATAATTTATAGATATTACGTCAAGAGAGACGTCATGTGCCGTGATGGAAACCTTCGCATCCCTTCCCCTACTACAGGTACACGGCTCAGCGAGCCGCAACACCACCGGTCTGCCCCGTTCACAGACACCCGATCCATTATCACGTTTACTCTGGGTTTTTATTTAATAAAGCATTCACTGAATTTAAGGTTGAAATGACGTGTATCTTACCACTGAACACCATTGCTGCTGAGGCACCCATCACTGCGAAGAAGGGTGAGTACTCGGGGCTCGAGGCAGACATTCTTCTGGCGCGTTCAGGACACTAAAACTAAAGACAGAAGGGGAAGAAGGCTTCAGTCTAGGAGGTTAGGGTTCCAAAGAAGATCTATTCTAGGTTGACAGGTCTTGTAAAAGCAGGAGAGGATGGTCACGAATCCAACAGGACGCTGATCGCCGGTGGAGAGGAAGAAAATGGCGAAATGGAGAGTGTCACATGATCAACCATAAGTGCAGGGTCCATTTCCGCTTCTCTGGGGATGACTTATGAATACGCAATGCGTTTCTTTTTAGGATTTTGAAATGACTGACTATCACGGGATCGCAGAGAGGACTTTCAGCGTTTTAGTAGAATTCAATGCTCATTAGTAATTTAGTGTGAGCATTCGGTGATTCTGTCATTTGAACAACACCCCTATTTTAAAGGCATTTTTGGTATATTCCATTGCAGGCTTCCACTTTGATGTGAATGCAAACCCAGATAATAGAAGGAATATAAGCCTGTAAACCAGTTGTTTATCTGGTTGAACTTGTTTAAATCTTCCATAACCACCAGATGTTAGCCACACATTATATGGATAAGATCAAATATTTTATGGTATTAAACATTTTTAATAACAAGGCTGTGAAACTGCAGGATACAACATGCTATTCTGTTAAAAAATGAATCAATCCAATTGATCCAATCAATCCAGTTTTCTGAATGAATTTACTACAGCTATTTGAAGACCCCCATTAATGAAGAAAAAATGTTTACTAAAACATTTAAATGTCAATGAAATGTTGAAGTAACATTATTTTAGCATATCCTGTGGACGTGTAGCTATGAGGTGTACATTGTCATGTGCTTTGTCTCATGACTTCTAGGCTTGGAGCTGGAGAGTCCAGAGAGGAAGTAACTTTGTTACTCATTTTAGGGCACAGACATGTGCAGACTCCTGTAATATTAAAAACTGCTTTATTAGATGAACGGCTCTGAAATGTGTGTGTGTGTGTGTGTGTGTGTGTGTGTGAGAGAGAGAGAGAGCTTCCCTTTTCTGATTTTTGATGAGAACCAAAATACTAAAAGTTCCACTCTGATATGCTTGATGGCTGCTGATGACAGTCACCTGAGATTTTATTACCAACATTTTAAACAGCTGTAGTTACAATAAAACCACTTCAGATAGAGAATATTGAATAATACGTGAAACTGCTTAAATGAAAATACATTAGTTTCTTTTTGCCATGTGCTTAGTGGGAAAATGTATGTTTCTGGGCAATATTTTCAATCTATAATACCCATAGACAGTAGATAATACCTATCTATAAATATTAATACCTCATGATTCTATTGTTCAAGAGTCAATGCTTTATGCAATGAACTGCTTGGACTTAATTTCGTCATACTTTTCTCATTGACTTTAATAGAAACAGAAACATTAGCCATTCAATAAACACATTAATCATGACACGACGGAACACTTAATAAACTAATTAAATGAAATGGTACAAAATATAGATAATTATAATTAAACTAGAAAATATAATATATAAAAGTCCAAATCTTCAGGAGCATCTGGTTTGACTGAGGAAAATCTAAATATACAATATTATACAAGGATTTCACAGACAGGACTTAGATTAAGCCAGGATTAAGCCTTAGTTCAATAAGGGCATTTAAGTTGCTTTTATAAACGTGCTAAAAAAAAAAACATTAGGGCAACTGGTGTGCATATTAAGACAAAACAATGGTACTGACATATTTTAAGATCATCTGTTCGAGTAAGTCGCAAAATAACTCAAACATTTAAATCTAGGACTAGCTAAAGCCTGGTCTGTGAAACCGGGGGAAGATGATTTAAGATGACCACGATGACTGAGAATGCTGGTTTGATGATTTAATTGATGTCGCTGTAATTCTTCATATTTCGTGCCTTTGTCTACGTGGCACTCGTTCATCTGGTGTCCGGTGCTGCACTCTGTTGGTGATCTGTATTCAGCACAAATCACTTGATCTAAGTTTAAATATGTCTTCAATTTCGTTTCACCTGGTCTAATGAGCGCGGCATGATCGTGTTATATTTGCAGTTATACAGTTTTATTACATAAATGTATTTTCTCAAAACAACCCTAGGGGGCACCCGGATTTGAACCGGGGACCTCTTGATCTGCAGTCAAATGCTCTACCACTGAGCTATACCCCCTCGCCATACACTGACCGTTTACTTAAGCAAATATAAAGATATAATCAGTAATGTAAAAAATGACTCATAATAATAATAATAATTCCGTAATAATAATAATAATTCCGTAGACTGTTTGACCATCTATTTCATAACACAAACAATTCTACACAATTTAGGCCGTTTCATCCTCACAAAGGCTCTTTATTCTGAAAATCAATTGGTCATTTTTGAGCATCCATTGGCATAAAATACATGCATTTGTTTTCAGATAGACATGTGCAGAAATAATAGACAGAAGAATAGGACACAAATAATAGCCAGACAGCCATATATTTTAGAGTTTGTGGTAACGTTAGCCTACTGTTTCTGCCATGGACTGCGCCTTTAGGAAAATATATTTGAATAGTGTCTTCTAAATAAAAGGTAGGAGGAACACAGCAGTCTGGTGTAGGTTTGTGTGTGTGTGTGTGTGTGTGTGTGTTAGGTGCTATCCTGTAGGAAAAGTGTTTGTATGACAGAGAGATGAGAAGGAAGTGTGAAGTCTCATCTTGTAAGTGTATCCTGCTGCGTCCTCCACTGAATTCTCGTTACAGCTGTTCCTCATCTCAGGATCCAGAGACATGATCCCACAAACACAGCGCTTCTTCCTGTAAGCTGCAACAAAATACAGCGCATAGCGTTTATAGCGAGGCCTAGTAGCTAATATTCATTATCTATAGAGCTTATTTCATTTTTTTTTTTACAATTACAATTTTAATATCCAGCTACATTTTAAAATTAGTCCTAATTTCTAACCACCACAACCTGCCTTAAAACGATTTGGTCCGTCAACCCAATATTATCAAGGACAGCTATAAAAACACAATTATCTCAAATTCATCGCCAACCTTTGTG
Organism: Pimephales promelas; assembly: GCF_016745375.1. The sequence continues at coordinate 11,513,434 of NW_024121321.1, forward strand.
TTCAAATACCCCCGAGGACGTGAATCCGGCATCCGCTCTCATGGATGCCATGGCGATCACAGCATGTAGATGATGTAGGACAGGAACATGAGGCCGATGATGGCGAAGAACATCAATATCAAGATGTCCAGCATGATGTTTGCAGAGCAGAAGCGGATGATGATCAGGCGGCGATGAGGGATGTTGGACCGCTGTGGTCTTGAGACCCTCCCCGCCAGCTGATCACTATAATACTGTCCTCCCTTCTAGAAAGATACAGCAGGCAATAACAAGGGCCGAGTGCTGAACGGGGAGTTTATCATGTGCATCCTCTATTGATGAGTGCAACATTTGATTATCAGGATCAAACTAGTCTGTACGAAAAGGGAAGTTAACTAGGTGATAAGAAAACACTACGTTTTTTAATCAGGAGAGGAAGCAAGCATTTATACATACTCACAAGGTTTTTGTGGGTTTATTTTTCTTCTCACACATTTTCTACCTTTTAGTTCCTTTTCAATATCCTTCCTGTCTATTTCTGGGTGATTTGTCATTCAATACTGACCATTACTAACAGTGATGTGTTATACTGTCATAGATTTTCCACCAGTGTGTAAAAGAAGTAAAACAATTCAACTTTAGCTAAACTTTGTTAGATTTAAGATAGGAAAGCATGTGTTGGAATAAAGAGATGGTGAAAAAAAGAAAAGGGTTTAAGTGAAAGAAAAAGCATTATTCTGATTCTGATCAACATTCTGATTTGGATATTTTTAGTATATCTTGTTGTATCCCTTTATGTCTCATCTTACCAAAAAAAAAGCATGGACTACAATTTTTTTTTAAAAAGGGGAAAGAGTTTTAGAAATCCAATTTATACAATACCATTCAAAATTTGGGATCAGTAAGATTTATTTTTGAAAGAAAATAACAGTTTTACTCAGTAAGGATGCATTCATTTGATCAAAAGTGTTGGTAAAGACAATTTTTCAAAAGATTTCTATTTCAAGAAAGCCTATTTTAAGTAAATGCTGTTCTTTTGAATGTTCTATTCATCAAAGAATATCCTGGAAAAGTCACAATATTTAGTTTTTTACTGTACTTTTGTACTTTGATGAAATAAATGCAGCCTTAGTGAGCAAACGATGGCTTTCAAAAACATTAGAAGAATCTTACGCACTTCAAACCTTTGAATGGTAGCGTACATATTAGATATTAGTATATGGTATCTTACATTGAAAAAAGTGATGCAGCTGGTTATAATGTGCAGAATAAGGTGTTTAAAAATGTGTTACAATGAAATGGAGGGATATTGGTGATAGTACACCAAAACTAAATATTGAAGAAGTTCTGAGGATATGTTTTCAAGAAGAGGAAAAAGTAACCCAGATATTGCACCTCAGAAGTTACAATAGTGGAAATAGTGTGAAAGCAAAACACTTTGATCATTCTCTGCATCTATATTTTGGCATTTTAGAGAACAATGATCAGTAGAATCTCATTAGAGTCTTTGCACAGTAACATAGTTTCCAGTTATACATGCTAGGCTCTAAAACATTCTAATACCGTTAACAATTCTTTTCGTTTGACAAACCCGCCTGCCTTGGTATACAAATAGATTTTTTTTATTCCACTGATATTGATAAATTGACATTAAAATTCCGTCTCGTACAATACCAGCAAGGCAATGTGAATAAGCAATGATATGAGGAAAAAAAAAAAAAAATCAAACTAACAAAAACATCAATAACAACGTCTTACAGTTTCATACTATGCACATGGAACACCCCAAAACCGTAATGGAACAAAACCAATGGAATGATTAAAATCCAAAGCAAAAATGGTCCATAGAATTGTGCTTGGGCTCCTCGCTTCTATTCTACGATGCTGTTCCACTCCTCGCTCGCTAAGTGACTAAATAGTTTCTTTTTTTCCCTTTATTAAGTACATCACTATTTCCTTGTCATTTTTAAAAGCAGGAGCAAACAGAACAAAAGTATGCTTATATATTCTAATTCATTTTCTAAAGGGCCAGTGGAATGTGAAGGAGCTTGTTGAGCAAGGTGAACATGAAAGTAGCAAAAGGCTTCGCCCCTTAAGATCCAGTTTCAACACCTGATGCAAATGGTCAGACGCATGGAATGATTGGAATGGACAGAAGTCTTATATTCAAGCATTGTTACAGAACCACAGTCAATGAGATGTGAAACTCAGACTGCAAACAAGATATGAAACAATTAAAAATATATGTATATATATATATATATATATATATGAAAAAAAAAAACATAAATGAAGTTCGGACCAGATTCTTTCACATATTGTCATAGCAACCGATAATATAAATTTGTTGAGATGTGTACGAAGTGCTCTATGGCAGGCCCTAAATATTTTAGAGGCCTGTGTGGTCATGTATTTTGTGGGTTTGTGTGTGCGCGCGCGAGTCTTATTAAGACTTAAGTGCCACTTGTGACAGCACCTTTCCAGAAACGCGTATTAAAAAAGATAAACAAACAGCAAAAGCAATAGACAGGGAGGTGCATACAGAGAGAAAGATATGGATGAAAGGAGTAAATCATTCACTATTTATGCAAGTACGTGTATGCGCTGCTGGGGTGTATGATTACATACTGAACTATGTTTGTTTTGGATCATAACCGGGTCACAGCGGCTGACCCCTGATAGGACAGTTAGTGCAGGAATAGAAGAGGAAAAAGATGAGATCTTGAAAGGTGAGATGGCACTCGGCTAATCATCTGCGTCTCTGCCGCAACCCCCCCTCTCTTTTTTTTTTCAACCTTTTCATCCTTTCACTCTCTCATGTTCAGATGGCCTCTACGTAGTTAGCAGGCAGCATCCCCTGCTGGCCAGTGCGCTCCACTCTTCCGTACATCCAACCCTCGTCGATCTGCTGAACGTCCAGGATCAGGTCACCGTCCAGGAACGACACCTCGTCCTCATCAGCTGCGGTGTAGTCGTACACCGCTCGGTAGCGCTTCTGCAACACATGCAAAGAGGACCATAAGGACTTGAAAAGAAAGAGCGTGTGGGACAGTGTGTGTTAGAGTTTTAAGAGTTTTTTACCCCAGAGCTGGGAGGAGGGGCGGCAGCGGCCTGACGCACGGGCTCAGGCTCATAGTGATAGTTCTTAGATGCTGCCGAGGGCTGATATGCTTCAAGAGAAAGATTTTCATAATTTATGGCTCACAGGAAATTGACACTGCAATGATCATCCAGACAACAATCAAAATATTGTGTACCTGGAGTTGTAATTTGTTGAGGTGTCTGTGGTGGGCCTTCCCCTCCCATTCGGCTCTTCTCAAAGTCCTCATGGTATTTAATCTAAAACACACACACAGACATACAATGTGTCAAAACAGGAAGAAAGAACAGTAACTATGATGTTGTCACTATGTTTTATGTTCATGATCTCAAACCCTCGCAAACGGACATTTAGTGATGTACTAAACGTTTGTGAATTCTTCAATGTCACCAAAGTAACATTATTTAGCCGAATAACACAGTCAGAATTGCGAGAATTATTTGTCATAAAAAGCAGGTCTTGGAAGCAGTTGGGTTGAAAATTTTATGAAACATCTGCAACACATGACATTGATTTCCAACAAAAAATGTGTACATGAATAATGGAGTTATATTACAGTTTCGTACTTTCCAGTTACTATTGCAAATGAAAAAAATAGAAATATATTTGTTGTGAAGAAATAAAAAGGAATATAAATTTGTTCTGAAAAATTAAAAATCTGATAATTCTAATTGAGAATGAATGGGGGAAAGTCATGCGATAGGAGGTAATGCCTCCATCAAGCTATTATTGGATATGATCAGTTATGATAATTGTATATGACACTGGTCTATGCGAGAAATCCTGCCTCTTGATTTTTATGATAAAGAGTTAGTGTAAAAATACAAAATAGAGTTGTATTTGGTCTCTCTTTTTTATGTATTGTAAGTATTTTACTTTTTTATGTATTTTAAGTGACAGATAGCTATATAAAAAAATGTGAGGACTTTGTAGTGGTTTCATTTTAAACCACTACACACCACTATATATATATATATATTATAAATTATTCTATTATATATATATATATATATATATATATAATATATTCTTTTGTTTTCATAAAAAAAGAACATTTCATCATATGTATATGATGACTTCATTGACCATGTACTAAAAGCATCCAAAGAGCAACAATGAAGACAACCACAATGCGGTTTTCTTCTGCAGCAATGGGCACTTTGGGTAAACGGTTCAAGCAGAAATAACTACAGGAAATTGAAGCGAGGGAGAATAAAAATAGAATGCATGAGAAACACTGATGCCATGCTATCTTATAATTAAACTACTCAGAAAACTGTCCTTCATTTTGTAAAGTGGTGGTTTCAGCAAGACGTTTTAATTTAATTAAACTTCATTCTGAGCGGAGGTGACAAATGAATAGTAATTCCTGCACCGTCCACAGGGTGTCTCCTGAGCCAGATAATAGAGTGCCGTCTTGCTCGCTTTCATACTGACAGGAAATGACATTGCAAAAAGGAAGTTGGTGACATAAATGTTACTAGGCAACAGCACAGATACTTCAGCAGGTGTTGTGTGAAAAACGAAGGGTGGGACTAAAGAAGTGCTCCATCAAGCTCAAATAATTATGACTTCTTGCTAATTCATTAATAAACAATGAAAGGAGATTAGGATGATAGATAAACTGTTTGTTCTGTTTGTTGGAGACATGAAGAGAAAGGCTGGGAGGCTGAGGCGCAAAGCAAAAAGTAAATATCAGGCATAATACACAGGAGAAAGTAAATGAACAGAAAAAAGGGCAAAAAAAAAAAAGTTTTGGTAGATGATTTTGAATTTATTGTTTAAGAGTTAGACTTACGTTGCTGATTTGGTCTTGCGTTTTCTTGATTCTTTGCATCTCTGGTGTGTCAGCCACAGCACTGAAGCCCCTTCCTTTGTTCTTCTCAAATTCCTCCTTGTAGAGCACCTGCAATACAAACACACGGAAATCAATAGAAAATATAAACTAAATCATAATTGTTCATTTCAATTGAAGTAGGGTCAAAGGTGTACTTCCCTCCCTTATATTACATAAATGCAGATTAGTTGATGGATAATCATAAAAAACAATATTTGGCATTCCCCCCCATGTAAAAAGGCCCTTTTACAAATAATGTCATTTTTATTTTCAACAATTGGTGAGTGAACACAGGTGAATAACATTTAGAAAAAAGATCAAAATCTAAATATTATGAGCAGTTTTATTTTCTAATCATTTTATTTGAGGTTAATCACTTTTTCAAATCTATTTGGGTCTAAATACAGTTTAAAACCCTGATTTATGTGGTTTTATAATAAGCTAGCAATACATTAAATAAAAGGTAAAAATTGGGCCAGTTTGGGAACAAATGTTGTTCTGTAGTTATAACCTTCTATTATAAATATATTTCTTTTTTGTGAGTATAATAGAGATAATGAGCATTAATGGTTTATCTTTACTAATGCAGTCAATAAAACAACATCAGTAAAAGCTGAGAAAGTGGAATGAGATGTTATGATGATAGTTGCTTGTATAATAGTTTATCTGACCTAATAGTTATTACTAAAAATAGCACTTTCTAGTGTTTTAAAAAGTCACGATACACCAGAATCTGTGTTCCACATAGCTCAACATCAGGTTCTTCCTCAGGTGGAGGCAGGTGGAGCTCTGGGAGATGATTATGACTTGACTTATGCATTATTTGAGCATGATTTATTATGCCACAAAAAAAAACAGAAATCACCAGAAAAGGAGATAGGATGATAAGAGAAAGCAAATATTGGCATGTTGTACCTGGCTCTGCATCTTGCTTTGCTGTTTCAGGCGCAGGTTCTCCGGAGTGTCCGCAACACTGGTGAATGACGTCTTCGGATAGTGTCTGAAATACACACAGAGCCATTTTAGTTATCATCAGCATTTGAAATCTTATAAGGATTTGAAAAATTAACATCTCAGTATTTCTCCTAGTTGAATGACAATCAAAAGTATTTTTAATTATTAATGTTTAAATGTTAAAATATGATTCAAATCACATTTAATGCATAAACTATTTATGCTGGTGACTGTAGCTCATTGTTATGATGGGCTCTTTATATTACCCATCAAGGCAACTCAAATTGGACACTTCTTAACCACGTTGCTGATAAAGACAAAGATCCTGAATTAGTGGTTGTGTATGTAAATGTCCACATGCTTATCAATGATCTGTATGGGGATAGTGAAGCTGCACTAGTGTAATTTGTGTCTTGTGTAAACAAGGCAGCTTATGTGCCCTATTTTCACAGACCAACACAACATAAAATTAGCATGAGAACACCCCAACCACAATCATCCAACGCAACACATAATTAGAGTACCAGAAATAACAGAACTTTACAACAGAGTACACAAATTACAATTACAGCACTAACTGATATATTTTGGTAATACAGTAGTAAACAGAACTATTAAACTAATCATACAACCATTTCACATACATAATGTGACACGACAGGATTTAACAGGACTGATTCGATAAAATTAATCATACTTCACAACACAACAATTGAGCAAATCAAGATGTTGTCTGCTCCTGGCTACAACAGGACTCCCGGTCTGCTTAGTTAACCTCTATATATAGTACACGGACGCTGTGTTTCTGCAGGCGACCAACACATAATACAGAGCATGCTCTGTAAATCAGTGTAAATAAATATAGACTGATCTTTCCTTGCTCAAAAATCTACGGCAAAGACTTCAAATGTCACGTAGTGACCAACAAATTAGTTTCAAACAAATGACATTTATATTTATTTTCTGACACATCATTCAATTAAAAATCAATGGAGATTAAGGATGGGCTGCAGTCTTATTTTAGCATAATATTTTGTAGCTAGTAGTTTGCATTTTTAGTTTTATTTTAAGTTTAGTAATTTGGTTATGTGCTTTTGTCATTTTTATTAGATTTTCAAAAATATATTTCCATTTAGCTTTAATTTTTTTATTTCAGTTTTAGTTTTGGTCATTTTAGTATACTTCCAACTAATTTTATTTCAGTTAGTTGCCAAAGCAACATTTCTAGTTTCTGATTTTGTATCTAATATTTATATTGCATTTTATTTCATAATAATATTTAATATTTTAAAGTTTTAGTCCATCTGTGGTGAAAATCAAGGTGTCTAAGTCTATGTGGTATTTTAATATGCTTTAAGACAAACCATGTGCAATTTGCAAAGTCAACACCAATATTTTCTCTTTAAAACTATACGGTGAACCAAAGACGGTTTGAAATAGTTGGTGTTTCACAAACTATCTTGTAACCAATCATGTTACAGTAACATTCAAATGCATTTTAATGGATAAAATTACAGGGGGGCTTGATGGACAGATGGCAAAAAACAAACAAACATTTAGATTGGTGTGATGAAATAAACACTGCTGTTGTAATTTCTGCTGATTTATTATTATCATAAAGCTATCTAGCTAACATGATGTTGTGCCGAGTTACATTACAGCTCTCAAACAACCTAATTACCGGTACTAAATGTTTAATAAATTGAACTGTTGCCAATCTTTGACCGTTATTGCCATTATTTTACTGGCGCCTTTTTTTCTACACTGTGTCAAGTTTAACCAATTGAGCCTGACATAAAAATACATGCACACTTTTGTGGTGGGCGCAATGGAATAAAGTAAAAGTATATAATATTGTTGTTGTGCCCTGAGATATATCAGATAACTACCATTTTCGGCAATAATATCAATCAGTATATTGGCATGCAGTCCAAAATACAATTTCATATTTTTTTGCTAAAGGTTAGTTCTCACTCAAATCAGACAGTTAACTGACAATCCCATCGTGATCCAAGCGGATGCTTTTTACTTCTGGTGGACCTGTCATTAGACCATCACTCTGAAAACTAAACAGGCCTTTATCTGTTGGACTTGGACGCAAGAGGAAATTACTCTGCCATGCTTACTTACTCAAATTATCTTCGAAATAAGGAATGAGTAAACAGTGGAAGAAGCAGATTTAGACAGAGGGACAGACATAAATAATTTGCTAAATAAAGACTAAAGTCCCCTGGTGTATTATGAACATGAGTGTGAGACACACTCATAAAAGGGATGCATTTGCATATTTTCTATGCCAGATGGTCATTACGACTTCATACATTTATTCTGGCCATGCTAAGCCTGGTGGTCTGCATTAGAATGAAGTATGAATGGGCAGGGATGTTATAACTGAGGTATCTGACTCACAAGACTAGTCAATCAGTGATCAGAAGCGGATTCCAGAGAAGTGAATTCATTTGTGCATGTATATGCATGTATGGGTCATTGTTGTGAAATTATAGGAATTTCCCTCAATGTCATTTCCACAAATGACTGAACAATTCAGCTACTGTGTGAGCAGACGTGACCTTTCCACAATCAAAAGACAAAAAAGTGTCAAACTTTTTATCTTCAAATACAATGTACTAACTTCCTCTTCCTTTAAGATGCTCTTTTTATGTGATTTATATCATTTAAGCCAGGCCAGCTATAAGACACTGATGCCCACTATTGGAAGTTAGCCACTAGTTATTCAGACATTGTTTTAGAAACTCATTTTAATATTATGCAAAACCCACTTTTCAATACATCAAGTTCTGCATTATATTTGTTAATTCTATAAAATGGGATTGTGAATGGAAATTCAATGTGATTTTAAAGATTTTAAAGTTGTGACTGAATTTGCTTCTGTATTATGACATATTTTCAAGTGACTTACTAAAGAAGAAAAAAAATGCACAATGAAACATGATTTTATCCATTGATTACAAAGTTAAATATGTCAATTTTATTTAATGCAAACTTTAAAGGACAAGTTCGGTATTTTACAATTAAAGCCCTGTTTGTCAAACTTGGACAAACACTACGACAAAACCTTGTTTTATGAAGTATTGTTCCAGACCAGTGCACCTATGCCCCCATTGTGGAGGTGGTGGGGTGGGGGAGGGGTGCAACCACAGAAACCAAAAATTCTATGTGTGCAAATTATAATCTTAAATGTTCTATTTCATCAGAAACAATTTTAAAACAGGGCTTTTAGTGTAAAATACAAAACTTGTCCTTTAAGAATATGTACAAGCACATGAATATGTGCAGAGGGCAGCAATACTTACGCATTACAGTATGGTCTCTTCTCAAAGCCTTTGTAGTTCTTCATGTTTAGAGTCATCTTACAGACCTCACAGCTAAAGCATCCTTTATGCCAGTACTGAAAGAGAGAGAGAGACAGAGAGATGATAGATTAAAGCTTTAAATTGTGTTTGTATTAGGAGGTGTATGCAAAAAAACAGGGAAATTGTCTGCAACGGGGTTGAGAGAGATAAAGACAAATAAAAAGAGCAAATGAGATGAAGTCCTTCAGACCCCTCAATGTTGCCAATTCAGTCGCTATGGCCGTTACAAAGTCGATGCGGTTCGCTCTGAGGATTAAATGGAAAAAAACAATGGAGTGCTTGTTCTTGGAAAGAAATACAGGCTCAGGCACCACATGTGCTCCAAAAGAAGCCCAACTTGAGGTTACATCCATTCGAAGTAAAGACAAGGTTTTTTTCAGTCAATGCATCTATTTTAAAGACTCTCTGGCATGTCTTGAGTGAAGATAGTTTATATGAAACCCCCATAGCACACTGGTTGTCAAGTGGTTACCAAGCAAGTGAAGTTACATCACAATTTTCCCAGATTCTTGCAACATTAGACACACTGACGCTGAACTATGTAGCTGCAAGTTACACTAGTCATTGAATAGAAGCTTCCTTAGTTAAATGTTAACAACGGGAGTGTTTCAGTAATGAAAGACCACACACACACACAGAAAATGGACTGGAGCGACTGACCTGACCCACTACCCTACATTCCATCTATACAGCCAGTCATGCATGCTAACTGCAATGCGTACAATCTAGACGTTGGTATGTTTGTCTTCCATATCAAACACTTTCTTAGCAGTCAGCTGGAATGTTGTAGTTAGATCACATGTGTATGAGGAGTGTGTGAGCAACAAAGTCATGCATCTACTGCAGTACCAGTGAGAGGAAGTTGCTAGCAAATACTTGAGCAAAAAAAAAAAAATATCTCAATGAGGCTTTTATGGTGTTTTTATTGTTCTTTTTGAAGCTTGATGGTCATCATCTTCTGCTATTGTGTAGAAAAAGGCTGTCTGAACAATCTGCTTAACTTCTCTTTCTGTGCACCACAAAACAAGTGTTCTGAACAAAGAGTAAACATTCATGTGGGCGAGCGAGTAAATGTTCATTTTTGTGACCACCTCTCTAGGTGCGGTTCTTCTGAGATGTTCTTCAGAGAGACAGATGATGACCTTAAGCAATTCAAACTGAGGGAACCATCAGCATGCCTCAAAAGAATGACAGTGTGAAGCAACTGTGAGGCATTTCCTTTAGGCAATGAATAGGAACCAACTTGTGTACGAGCTATTCAGAGCTATTTTTCGACAACATTTGTGGGAGGCGTGCCACCAAACGCCTTAACTTTTATTCTTACGTAAACTCCATGCCACATTCACGCACTTTACGTATGTGTAATCATTCCTCAAGCTGTCTCGTTCAAGGCCGCGGAGACTGTAGGAAATCGATTAATGTGCTTTTAACGTCCATTACACGCGTTACTTATTATCACTCCGCCCCAGTTTCTCTGTCTCGCAAATACTTGCGCTGCATGAAAATAAAGGAGAGCGACCCCACCCTCTTGGAGCGTCTATGGCTAAAGCCATTCAAAACTCAAGATTTCACCACTCACAAAACCAAAAGCGATAAGGATATGGGTTTAGAGGGGGGTGGGGTCAGTAGACAAAACGTTTCACAAGCGCGTCGCGCAGCGACACTTCCTCTGGACGGTTGGTAAACATGTAACGTTAGTACAGATGTGCACTTCATGTAAATGCAAGGCCCGACTGATATCGTGGTTAACGTTGGACTGATATTTCAGGAATGCGTGTAAAATTGGCCCAAATATAGCACGTTTTTAATAGCTCACAGGCCTCATACGTAACGTTACACAGGCGAAGTTGTATCTGCGGACCTGTCTGAATGATAAAAAAACGCGAGATAATATACAACCCTTGACTGCCGTTAAGAAACACTAAAGTTTGACATGACTTGGGATGTATTGGGTTTTTCGGGTCCGTCCATGTCGCCCACAGGACAGACTGACACGTCATAAACAAACCACCTCCTCCTCGCGACAGAGGCCACGAACAGGCGGATGGCGTTTGTTTGAAAAATAACGACTTCCGCGGAAAATTTCTGTCGATATCAGACGATATACACACTGAGGAAAATAAACATATCATCGACAACTTGTAGCATGCTATGAAGTTATCACAATCAAGGATTTTCTTTACAACTAACGTTAGCCCCTTCGCTTAGACGTTTCCGCTCTGCTCACAATCTCGATAGCCACAACATCGGAAATGGTCTCCTTTAAGCCACATTATTAAATCTGTTTTATACATATCTAAATCCAAATATACCCCATTCTCACGGCCAGATGTGTAAGCTATGCTAGCATATGCTAGCGTATGCCTTACCTTGTCAAGACAATTCACTTTTTCCGTGGGGTACACCACTCGATTACATCTGCCACACAGTGGGTTCATTTTGGAGGAATAGTAGCGAAGGAATGAGATGAAGAAACGATCCGCAGAGCAGAATTTGTTAGATAACGCGCGAGGTGTGGATCGCTAGCCGTTGATGAGTCCAGTTCGCACCGCTGGCTGTCAGACACGGAAGGCGCGCTCACGGCACTGCCGCTCTGTCCTACTGCGCGCTCCCGCTCAGAGATAAGCAAGGGCATTCAGCGGAAGAGTTTCACTCTCAAATATTTATTCTTTATCACTTGAAATGAAAACAACAACAACAACAAAAAACCCTGCTATTGGGTTAATAGACTTAAGGCTCGTCGTATTTTGTGTTTACATTCAGTTTTATTTGTTTTAAAACGACATCATCCAACGGATCTTAACATTGGGAGTAAACACTAATAACAAAGTGTTTTTAAATAATGTGCATTCAGCATATTCAAACTCGAAGCAAAACTGAAACAGCTCCAGTGTTATGTATATGTACATATCCATGTATATCAGACAGTTTTCACGCAAGCTATTCACATTATATCCAAAACAGGGAAACCGATGCTTGTTTCAGTTTCGAGCTTTATACTTTGTGTCGCCCTTTGTTTGAGCGACAGCTGGTGGCTAAATATGCAACTACATACATTTTAGTAAAGTAGGCCCAACATACCGTTTTTAAAGGTATATTCAAAATAAAAAAGCATAATTTTTTATTCAAAAAAGCATTTTTTTTTCAAAAATATCAGGTTGTCACCACTGATCTATATAATGACATTGATATTGATATTATTAATGGCATTCTATATAGATAAGTGTGGTTGTAGCATGTTTTCCAAATTTATACAGAAAAAATCAAATATTGTATATTAAGTTCTTGTTCAGACAGATTGACATTAAATATGTTTGGCGAATATATATTTTGAATATAGCCAGAGACAATATATATAAGGTCTAAAAGGACTTTGATGTAGCATAAGCTTATGATCACGATGATGACTAAGATGCATCTTTTTGTTTGGGGATAATTATTTTAAAGTTATTTATGTTCCAATATGTTATTTGCATTTTTACTTCTTGAATTTTTCTGTGTTTACGGTGTTATTTTATTTATTTAATTTGATATATTTTTTATTTGCTTACGAAGCCTAATGGTTCCCTGTGAGACAAAATGCGTCCTTTTGTAAAATCAACTTTTTTTCCTTGGGTAGTATTGGTTAAAATGTTATCTTTTTTGGTAGTTTTTGTGATTTTTTTTTTTAAATTAAAATAAAAATGTTAATGTATTATTTGTTTATTTTTTGCCAAGATTTAATGGCGAATGCAGATACATACTGGAGAAGAGTCCCAGCCTTTTGGCCTAATCATATAATGTTGGCTTCTGCCAGATGTAAAATGTACACAAAAACATTAATAAATGGACTAAAGTTACATATGGCACAACAAATTATTGTATATTAGATTTCAGACTACATTCTATCCTCAATAACATTTAAACAAATAAACAAAGCAATTATCGGATTATTACAGTATTTATGGGTATTGCAATCAAATGAGATCACATAGTTATACGCTCAGAATATGCACAACACAAACAGTCACACCTGCACACACCCATTATAATATTTACACAATGTACTGAGCTTTCAGTAACCTGTGAAACTACCACCTGTGACACACTATTTGTAAGGGGGTATAGCTCAGTGGTAGAGCATTTGACTGCAGATCAAGAGGTCCCCGGTTCAAATCCGGGTGCCCCCTGTTTTTCTTTCTTTTCGTCAGACCAATCTTTAGTAATCAGTTTTTCAAGTAACACATGGTGATGATGACATAGGCCAGTTATCTGAAGCCTGACATGAATACCAATAACGGAAACAAAAGGTGTTACCAAACACACAGATTCTTGACTACAGAAAACTTTATCTCTCTCTTCTTTAGAGTTGATAAAAAACGTAAACCTCAAACCAACTATTGCTTGTTTAGGCCAACATGTCAATAGCCTATGTGAATAATTAATATGATGTTAAGCGTTGCACAGGAATGAACCAGGAAGCCGAACCAGCAAGCATCTGCTTTGCGAAAAGAAATAAGGCACACTCAAACCCACACTACGTGTCAGGTATAAGTAATGAAGCACAAATTGATCTGATTAAATTCTCATGAAATAGAAATGTCTGTCTGATTTTGAGTGGAATTAATTTAGTTATATACGTCGCCACCAGGTGTCGCCCCAAACAAGGGGTGAAAAAAAAATCTACAAAGTGTATGAGTGTACTACGGGACCAACAAGGTCAGTAATCATCATTAAAATGAAATTATTTGTAGCATGAGCTATTGATGTGGGCATAACCGAGTTATCACACTATTGCAGTCACAAGGATTTTCCTTTTTGAGAACAAGGCAGTAAACTTGATGCTGGAATTCACTACCGAATTTCAATATCAGACTTGAAACAGTAGGAATAGACCTTATTCAGAGCAGCGCCATGACAGGTATGAAAGTGAGTCTGTGAGGGATAGACTTACCGCGTTTCCAATGGCATCCGCTGTAAAAAGCTGAATAAAGCTCCGATTACTTACAATTTTCCACAGCTTACATTGTAGGGAGTTTTTTGTCAACTGAAATTTCTTGGAAAGATATTTTTCCAGTGTTTCATAAGCAGAACAATCCGAAAACACATTAAATAACAGTTCCTTCCCATTGAAGAGATGCATGACTATCCCTCACAGCCTCGCTTTCATTCTCATTAAAAATCAAAGATGGCGCTGCCGTGAATAAGGCGCATCATACACTTGCCGACATTTTAAATGGTTACAAAGAAAAATGGAGCATAGGCTGCATAAATCATGCACAATCAATGTATCTCAAACTTTTTTATTTCAAACTAGTATAACTAGAAAGACCTAGGCCTTTATTAGCCTATAAAATAACCAAATTATTATTTTGTCCGAACACAACAAACTAAACAAAAGGAGAATTCCATAGGAGACGCATGTCTATTGACAACAATATGTTTTAAAATTCACTCAAAGTATCAAACATGTTTAACAACCTCCAACTAGATGGATTCAACTTCCCAAAATGAGTCAGACTAGGCTATAGGTCGAACTTAAGGATGAAACTGAAAATTGGGGCTGAACAGTATCGTTCTTGTGACAGTTCTTTTGATAGACGTTGGTTTCCTCATGCTTTTGGATTGGATTGCAGACTGTGAAAGTTGATTGCAAATATCTGCTGGCTTTGACTCCATTTGTGAGTCGCTTTGGATAAAAGCGTTTTGATTAAAAAGAGTATAAAAGAGTATTGATTAACTTGCTCATTCCAGCACCATTCTTTCAAAATCCCTCTTTTATGGTCTTTATCTCGATGTGTAACCAAATTGGAAATTAGTGATTGACAGGCCCACAATCCAAATAGATATATCGGCTGCATCCGAAAACGCAAACTTCCAGTAGGCGAAAAACAATATGTGACAAAAGAAGAATGTCCAAACTCCCATTACTCATAAAAGAGAAGGCAAAAGTATCTGGATGACCATATTCTGGCAAGATTCTGACGTTTGCAAACGATGGACACTTTACTATTAGAAATGAAACAGGGACTTGTTTTGTGTTTGAGAAAGGTCTTCAATGTGTTAAAACATATAGGGGTCATTAAAGCCAATAGTTTAAGAGACCATTTCTTTGTTAAAGCCTTACTTTCCAATTAAAGTGTAGCTCTCCTTGAGAGAAAGAACGCATTCTCTTGATGTTTTGAGAGGACTCTCCTGTTAATAGTTTAGAGCCTGGACAAATCCAACCTAGGAAAAGCTGTGTCAGTGTGTGTGTTAGTCTATTTGGTTACAGGTTAAGGAACCACTGGCATCATTGGAGATTGGCTGAGTTGTTATTCTGGACATGCTGGCGCCCAGCAACCCAAATCTGCAACCTGGAAGGTGCCTAAAGGTGGACGTGCCTATCTTCTGGGTCAGAGTATCAGCTCCATAATTGATGGAGATATGCTTCTGTCTATCTCTATATGTGTGGAAAATTACTATGTTCATCTATTTCTTGGCCATGTTCACGGTAGCTCATCCCGATAAAGTGCAGTTCAACCAGCAATCACAACAACAGAAGATGACCCTAAAGCATGCAGTTTTGATATTCAGAACCACAGATGGCAAGACAAATACCCTGAGTGTTAAAGCGCTCTTCACGCTGAATTGATAAAATCATTGATACTTGTTTTTTTTTTATTTGCTCAACCTTTTTAATATTGATTTTCTCGCTGCAGCAGGCCATGATTACATCAATTAGACCAATGCAACAGGCCACATGTGGAACAAGTCTTAAAAGAGTGACACAGGCCAGAGTGCTAAGTTTAATCTTGTTGAATGGCAAACATACACAAAACAAATATTCACACTGTCAGACCTTTTAAATAGCCAAGGGTGTAGACTGATCATTGATGACTACTCCGTGAAAAACACACCTGTGAAATACACTAGTCTATGGGGGTATAGCTCAGTGGTAGAGCATTTGACTGCAGATCAAGAGGTCCCCGGTTCAAATCCGGGTGCCCCCTTCTTTTTACTATTATACCCAGACCACATTGTTAAATGACAATAAATCAGTATTAAAGGGCACCTATTATGGCATTTAAAATGTTCCTGGGAGTCCCCAACAACAGTTTTCCATGAATGCAATGACAAAAAACACTTTTGTTGTCTTATAATATGCATTTATTTTTACCTGATTTGCTCACCGACTCCCAAATGATTCGTACAATGACTCATTTTTCCAAACCACTCCTTTGCGTGACGCTAATCGGCGGTGATTGGTCAGATGAGCCAGTCAGTTATTGTTTGTTAGCCCAACGCATAAACATAAAGCACTGCAGTACTACAAGACGCTCTATTCTTGACAACTCCAATAACAGCGACAAACATTACACATATTTAAAAAAATGACATTGGAGACCTAGAAGCTACGCTGAGCGCAACTTACACACACACACACACACACACACACACGCGGCACAAACATATTGCGCCTATTGTGCCTATTGCGCATTCCCTCCTCGCGCCCCGACGCTACAAAACCCATAAAAGCAACAATTATTAATAATACTTACAGGTTGTGATTCGGAGGAGGAAGCTGATCCATATACACTGGATACTGAGACCTCCTTCAGGAACAACCGGCTTGCGAATCCACATTTGAATTCATTTAAGTTTTTGAACGATTCATCATTAAAATGATGAGAACACAATCGGGCTATACTATTGTGGTATCGTTGCAAATATGAACTCTAACCACCGATTCTTCACATGCTCGTCCCCGGTAAATGAAAACAAAGTGGCTGAACTATCTTTGCATTGTCGAACACAGCGTCTTCTCGACATGATGCAGCTAAAGTATTCTAGACTTCAAGTTTACACTTCCGTCTGCACGCGCAGTAACTGGGCGCGGCCAATGAGCTAATGTTTCGTATCTACGTCACTACGAAACAGCTAATGACTCGTTTCAAAAACAATTCATTTCATAGACTCAGAGTCGACTCTCACTTTTGAAAGACAATAACTTTATATACGGTGCACTTTCAGATATAAATCTTTGCAGGATGTTTTCATTCCTTTAGAGCTATATTCCACACTACATGAACAGTCATTTTCCAAAAATTCATGATAGGGGCTCTTTAAAAAGCATATAACTAACAACAATTATTGGCAATAACAGGCCAGGAAACTGAGGCCTCCCATGAATCTTCATGGTCAAAAATTTCACCAACCAGTAAGATTAATAAAGGGCCTGGTTACCAAACACACACCCTTACTGACTACTAAGCAATTATTTCATTATTTTAAACTCATTTGATGACTCAACAGGATGAAAGAAATGGAAAGATGATGGGATACAATTTCAAATTTACTCACTCAACAAGGCTGTGTTGTCATCAAATGTAAGATTAGACATCACACGCATCACACACATGACCAGCGTTGGCCAATAATGTGATGTACAACACGGAAGAGCTGTGCAGTTAAACTACATGAACTAACTCAAGGCCCACAGAGAAGGAAATTAATATTTGAGTATTTCAGTCATTATTTTTGTTAGTTTTTTTTTTGCGCACAAAAAGTGTTCACGTCGCTTGATAAACTTAAGGTTGAGCCAATGTAGTCACTTGGACTATTTTAACAATGTCTTTCATAACTTTTCTGAGTGGCAAGTTTCAATCCTATTGAAGCCTATGGAGAAGTGATCCAGCTCTCAGATTTAATCAAAAATATCTATTGTGTTCGGAAGATGAACGAAAGTCTTACGGGGTTGGAACAACGTGAGGGTGAGTAATTACTGACAGAATTTTCATTTTTGGGTGAACTAACCCTTTAACGCATTAGAAAAGTAAAATGCACACATGCATGCCAATTAGGTCTGTTTCAAGTAACAGTTAAGAACAAAAGCATTAGCATACGGTTAGACAAAGTGAGGGGGCATATTATCATCTGAATGTTCAATGCAAATTAAGCAACAAGTCAGCTTCCGTTTGATCTGATAACGATCGATTGTGGTTCGGCAGCACCTTTGTTTCACATACATTTTAAACCCAGGATAAATACATTTCTCAAAGACAAAGGCAAGTTTTTAGTAGATTTTTATTTGTACAAAACTTTTTTGTACAAAATTATATAAGAAAACATACTATGAATATCAAGTCTGTCTACTTTCAGAATAAAATACTTGAACATGCACACATCTGCACAACATACACAAATCAATTCCTTTTAAAATACTTCAAGTAATGTTCTTCAATAGCTTAGTGGCTCATCGCGGATCAGTACGATCACCCTTCCCCTCTCAGGTGGCTGCCTGTAGACAATTACTCCACATGGGAGTAATGGGAGCTCCAAGCGGAGCCGTCGGCACAGCCAGAGGTGAATACAGCGGCACCAAATCATCATGATCATGTCAGATCATTTCAGAAGTCTGTAATGTAAACATGTGGACCTCTAGAACGGAGTCACATAATGTCCAAACACAAACGTGCATACACACACACACATCCTCTCACACACGCAGAGTCTTCCAGGATGAGGTGTGTTCCTCCTGACTTCAGCATTATTTCAGTATTACTCCGAGAGGCACTGAGAGCTGGATAAAAGTCAAAGGCCTGATCTCTCTTTCAACAGTTCCAAAGGTTTAAGAAGCACCACTGCTGGACTAATTCGCCACAACACGGGAACGCATCCAGTCTAGACTGGCTGGTAAACTGTAGAAGGAAAGGAAAGAGGTGGTTATATAGTATAAAAAATTGCTCTCACTCAGGCAACGGGCTTGGAAATAGCTCAACCCTATACTGCCTACTGTATAATATTCACAAATTTACAAACATGATCATGACAACAAAAACCTGTTGTACACAATCTGCTACACGCCTTCTGTCATCTTAATAAACTGTATATTTTTTTTTTTTTTTTAAGTATAAGGCCTTTAAGAATAATTATTCAACTGTCCACCTTCATGACTTTATGCGTAGAAATCAATTTGAAATCCGTCAGCATAAAAATAAATTTGATACAGTCAGTAATATTTGCAGTTGAACACTTACTGGACTGAAGCGACTAAATGTCCATACATAATTATTTAGAACAATTTGAGCTTTGAAAGCTTTTTATTGGGAAAAAATTGAACAGCGATTATTTATTTAAGCATCTCTCCAACATCATTGCACTGTACACAATTAAATCTACAGAGCTTTGATGAATAATAAACGAATGATAAATGAAGCATACAAAAAGCATCTAAATCTTATATTATTGAAAGATTGATTATTGGAAGAGTGACAACTGATATTTATATGCAGTTTATGTAAAAAGTCTGCTATACGGTTATAAAGATTTAATAAATCTACATTACAAGCAATCAGAATTCCTCTTTTTTTGCCAAATAAATATCAGCAAATGCACCAAATTGCATATTTTTGCCTCTGAATAAAACTGAGGTGTTTATTCCTCCTCAGATATAAGCTCCATAAAGCTCTATATGAAGAGTTCAGATGCAAAAGCCTCTAAATGCCATTTGAAATTTTCTTCTTTAATTATGATTTTTATCAAACTTGTATATTTAAGTTCAGTAATTTCACTTCAATGGCAATGATAATTACCTATTAATTGTTATTTAAGTGAAATTACTGAACTTAAATATACAAGTTTAATAAAAATCATCATTAAAGAAGAAAATTTCAAATGGCATTTAGAGGCTTTTGCATCTGAACTCTTCATATTCTCTCTATATCATATACTATGATAGCAATTAAAGCCAGACGTATCAAATATGATAATAGATTTCAAAAATAATAATAATAAAAAACATACAAGTTTACAGATTTCTTTCTAAAGGTTCAATAGATTGTTTAACCCAAACAGGGTTAAACAAGCAAAACACATTGGTAAACATATGCACTCCTATAAAGCACACATACCCCTCTCCAGTGAGTGCGCAGCAGGCCTGGACATGCCAGGAACGAGCGGTGAGCGAGCTGAGGGTCAGACTCTGAGAGATCTCTGCAGCAGACATACTGTTCTTCATGTCCTGCTTATTCGCCAAAACCAGCACAGATGCGTTCTGCAGATCCTGTGTGGAGAAGGAATTCAATTAAACCATTAACAAGAAAGAATAATGTTCAAAACTATTAAGACTAGGGCTGATCTCACTTGGGATGGTCTAACCAAACCCTAAAAACCTGATCATTTGTTTGCAAATCCAAAATGCACACTGAAATCCCTAAATTTACCGCAATAAATATTTTTAATCTCCATCTCCATCCAATCTGATGGAGTTTGGTTCCTTGCCACTGTCGCCTTGCTTTTGGCTTGCTTTGAGCTTGCTCAGTTGGGGTTATTTAGTGTTTAGCAATGTTGTTGATCTGTGTTGTGCTACTTTCATGTTATCACTGTGAAGCTGCTTTGATACAATCTGTATTGTGAAAAGCGCTATATAAATAAATGTGACTTGACTTGACTTAATCAAATAATAGGCTACAATAGCGGTTTGGTCAAAATTTTGAGTTCTCTGATTGGAAAAATATATTTTTAAACCAGTGGAATTAGAGATTTTTGTTCATTTAAATAATGCAGAAACAGAATAAAATGTAAAAAATTAGATGAAAAACTGAAATTTTGTCTTGGCAACTCAAAGAAGTTGAACTGAGTTACTAAAAGGACATAAAAACTATAAATACATATAAAAATAAATAAAACCTAAATGGTGATATTTAAAAAAAACCAATATAAATTACAAAAGCACAAAAAAAGATTGATAAAAGCCAAAAAGCAATACTGTTTTGAAAATATTTAAAAGGATAAATAAATAAATAAAATTGTATAAAAGTTAGATTTTAAACCCAGACCTTGATAACACATGTGCAAAGTGCATGAAAAACCATTAAATATTCATAACAACTGGGTCATGAAGCAGCTGAATGAAAACTAACCTCGTGTGCAAGCATTCGATGAAGCTCATCTTTAGTAACAGTGAGGCGTTCTCGATCAGTGCTATCAACAACCAGGATGATAATCTGTTACATTTAGAGAGGAAGATTATACATCTTGTAAAGGTTATACAATTGTAATTGTCAATAATATACTGTATCGGTCTCTCAGCAGTAGGGAAAGATACACACCTCTGTGTTACAGTAATACGAGTTCCAGGTAGCTCTGAGATTCTCCTGGCCACCAATGTCCCAGACGAGGAAGCGTGTTTTCTTTACGGCAATTTCCTCTACGTTGCTGCCAATTGTGGGAGAAGTCTGCACGGCTTCTTTTGTTAAACTGAAGAGAACAGGGCATTGAAGGTTTAAAAACTGAGTGGAAATGTAACATGTCGATGTGCAGTGGTACTCCTGCTTATACATTCAATAAGAAAAACACTTACAACTGGTAGAGGATGGTGGTCTTCCCAGCATTGTCCAAACCGACAATAATTACTTTGTGTTCTAAGAAGAGAAAAGGGAGGATGTCACAAAAATACAGACATTTTAATCAGAATTGGTTTCTGTATGATAATGTCATCTGATAACATCAACCCTAATCTTGAAGTAATGCAATTTTAAGAACTCAGTGAACTGACTGCTTGGGTTGAACAA
This sequence comes from Pimephales promelas, assembly GCF_016745375.1. The sequence continues at coordinate 11,535,211 of NW_024121321.1, forward strand.
AGTTTGAAAAGGTTGAGTAAATTGGTGTAGAATAATAACAGGTAAGCAGAACTCTCATGATCTCTGAACCTCACTGGTGTGTAATCTTATCTGACATACAGAAAGAACAGAACATTCAGACTTGCATAAACATGTGTTTCTGTTATTAGTGTCACTTAAAAGGCATTTTCACATTGGAAACCTGGGAAATCTTGTTTCTGTATTTCAGTATTATTCAGGTTTTATCATGGTTTAGTAATTGAAGAGTTCAGATGCAAAAGCCTAAGTACCATTTAAAATGTTCTTCTAGAATGATCATTTTTATCAAGCTTGTATATTTAAGTTCAGTAATTTCACTTTAATGACAATTTATAGGTAATCTTCATTGCCATTTTAGTGAAATTACTTAACTTAAATATACAAGCTTGAATGATCATTATAGAAAAAAAAAAGTCTTTAGCATCCGAACTCTTCAATTCGACTTCGAGAATTCACACCGTACATTATATTTAACAACAGCGCGTGAAAGTTTCAGAAAATAAACAATGATGTTTTATAGACACTAATGAATGTTTAATAAACACGCACCGATGATGACGTTCATGATTGGTTGGTTGCCTGTTGCTAAACAACTTGGAGTTATATCTTTTGACACCATAACAATATCGTAATAAATATAAACCCTGGATTAGGGGTGCTGACCATTTTACAAAACTACACACGAGAAAATCAAGATTAAAACGGGCCTTTAGTCGGAGTTTTAAAACACGTTAAGTATTAAGAGTATAAATAAGTTTCTGAGAAGTCACAAAATGTGATGAAACAAATGTTCTTTTGATTATTTTTACTGAAAAAAAATAGTAATATGTAGTACAGCTTTAAGCTATAAAGGCAATTTTAAAAATATTTAACTTGGAAAAATAATACTTAAAATGCTATAATAGCCTAATAAAAAATCTTAAAACATTTCCTAAAAACCTTTTATTGTTGTTTTTAAATCGCATAACTTAACTTACCTCTATCTCCGAAAACAGTCATCAGTTTGGCAAACAGTAGCCCCATTTCCGAAGGCAGTGAGTTTAAAAGGCCGGTTTGTTAACCGATCACACCGGGTTTTGTGAATTCACCGAGCGTTAAAGTCTTCTGGTTCTTTATATCTGAGCAGTAAATTCTTCGAAAGCTGTTAAAACAACAGACCAGCGAGCGATAATATTCTCCTTGTCTTGTTGCGGCTCTGTATTGTCAAACATTCATTAAGATGTCTAAACTATGCTCGAAAATGCTTAAAGATGATTTCCCTAAGTGTCTATTTTCTAATCGACTGGTGTCTGTCCACTAGCCCCGCTGTTCTAATACATAATATTGGGCCGAAAGACGGAATTTCGTCGTGTTTTTCGTGGGCGCATGCATATTTAAACGATGAGTAATGACGCAGAGGTGGCGTCACGCGTTTCAGGGGTAGTCAAAGCGGCAATCCTCATTGGACGCCCACGGGGATGACGCAAATTACCGTACAATTATTTTGTCCGTATATGGAACGGGGCGTGGCGTTGTTCGACGGTTTGTTGTTTTATTTTCGAGCTACAGGGGAATTTGAGAGGAAACTTAATGGAACTTTAATCAGAAAGTAAGAGAGCTCATGGAATTCCCTGGACTCGTAACTGAAAATGAACTGTAGGTAAATTAAACACAATAACAAACTCATTTTCTCTTTGTCATGTATCTTACATCTTGATTTAGACTGACTCAAATTAATAACCTTACTTGAGAACTGTGTTTACAATGCTTTGTATTTGTCTTGTTTTTTTGAACTGAAAATAAAAAAGAAATAAAAATTACCTTACTTGACATTTTCTTTCTGCCCCCTAGATTCCAACTCAACCAGAAATCAATCAAAATCAACCAAAACAATATTATTGACTTATGTATATTGATTTGATTGAATTATATAGCTTTAAAAAAACAAAAGCAAATCATGTGAATTGCCATCAGCAGGTGATGAAACCACAATCTTTCCATACTTGTAATGACATGTCACTTTTTCTGTTCCTCTTGATATGATCTGAGCACGATCAGTTTCCTGTTGTCAATCTCCTATGAGTATGTAGTGAGCTGAATCAGGTTTCTCGCACACCCTTTTGAGCACGTTGGGTAGGCCTACTACTTAAATGTCATGATCTGTGGAATAATGAGACACAATATGAGCGGATCTGCTACAGGAAGAGCAGAAGCATGTAATGTGCAGAGCGTATGCTCATCACTGCACAAATGTGCGAGTGTGGTTAAGTCGTGTCATCCGCACATCTGGCCAAGAATGATGTAGAAGTGGTTTTTGGTAAGGTGTTTTTTTTCATGTAACCTACCCACCTGTGAACAAAAACAGTTGTTGGTTCAGGTCAGGACGTTACAATATAGGGAAAAGGAATGAAGGAAATATTTCTTATGCCTAACTACAGTTTTTGCAAGCTTTTGATGCAAAGTAAATAACATTTTAACTTGCATGGGCTAGTGTGTGATGCTCTTTATGAAGAGGAGTCGATCAGATGCTTTGCGTGATCATCAGTACATAATTCACTTATATGAATTCAGGGGTTAACCAGGATTGCCCTCATAAATGAAAGGTGATGACCATCTTTTTATTTCTCCCTCGCACCCCATTGTCTCAAATCCTGCATTGTATCCCCGCTCCTTTCTTCTTAGTGTTCTTCCTGGCACCCCACCACCAGATATTCTTTCTCACCCTCTCCCACCCCCATCACACCATTTCCTCTTACCTCTCTATTTATCACTTCTCATGTTTCCCACAAGTCCTCTTTTGACTCAAAGGCTCCCTCATGCCTGACACAATATTATAATCTGCCAAGATATTTCCAGTACTTCTGCTGTAGTATGACATTTATATTGATATATTAAATAAATGGCTTATAGCTAAGTATAAGTATTAAAAGTGAATTAGTATATAATATCAAATTTTAATTAATATTTTATTTTTGATATATTTAATATACACTAAATTAATAAAAAAAAAATCTGCATTTATTTTGTAGGTTTCTAAATGACGTGAAAACAGCAATGACACAGGAAACAGTTCATCCAGATTAAATTTTTATTTAAAATATGAATTTATCCACAGATTAAAAACAAAAAAGTAAAATGGAGCTACAATCACGCACCAAAGTATACGTCTGTTTTCCTTTGAAACAATTGCGATAATGCAACAATAACATTATTTAGTAAGCTATCTACTTGTATATTTAGCAAATTTCATCATGATGATCTTTTAAAACATAGTTGAGGGTAAAAAGAGGCTCATAGACATTCACCAATGCTCTGGTTAAATAAAATAGTAAAGACTCCAGATTTTCTTCCATTTCACTCACATACACACTCACACTCACACACACAGAACACAAAAAGCAGTAGCATTAGCATGAGTTTGGCAGTAGGATGTGTGTATCTGTGTATGCCAGTGTTGAGTTTGCAATAGTAACTGTGTTCCAGCTTCTCGGACTGTGAAGTGATTCCTTAAACTGTCATGCAACAAACACTTTGTTTAATCTTAAAATGACTAGCAGTGCAAACATATCGCTTTTTTAAACAAGGTAAAATATTAGTGTAGACTATATGACAACAATAACAACAACTGTCCATGTGTTGCACTGAGTTAAGACAACCCACCGTGTTTACGGTGGGAGTGGCCTGATGAAAGATTACGGCACTTGTGATTGGTTGGCCTGTGTGTGACTGACGAGTGAATAAGGCAGAACATGTTTCCAATGTCAGTGTTACAGTGGCGGCACAAACGCTAAAAGCCCTTGAGCAGGCACAGAAGACGAGACAGAGCCGGTTACAATCGACACAAAGCAATTCGTGTTAATGGTCTCAAACGTATTGGGGTTATAGTTTGAAAATGTGTGTCTTATTTATATTTGCATATTAGATGCTTATAAACACTAGCTGATCTGGATTAACGTCTTGATACACTTGTTAGCCCTATTGAACTATAACATGTGAGCACCACAGCACCCCTTCTGGATTGGAGGAGTACGCAGCAGCGGCGGAGCTCTGTAAAGGTTTTAGCAGGCTAAAGACTGCATTTGAGTCTCAATAAATAAAATAAATAGAATAAAATATGACGCAAAAACACGCTCTGCAGTAGTGTAGTCTGGGAAATCAAACTGGTGGGTCACTCCCAAGACTTTCGTGTATCAGAAAGACCTTGTTTAAGACTACAGAGGATGCACACGCACACATACGCACCCTTACTCTTGCAAGATTTTGGTTATACATTGTGAATCGTGTTTAATGCTCAGCAAGGAAAGTCATGCAGTACTATACAAAAGTAAAACAGAGTGAAGAAAGAAAGCTTCTTCCTCCTCAAAAACAGGTTGAAACTAAATGACCGAGAGCCTTGTTAGCGTAATGCGAATGTCGTGAGTGTTAGCTGTACAGCGTTTGTCAATGATAGTGTGTTTCTCTGGGTTGTAAACAGATCCAACTATAGTGATTCTACTTAGTGTCGTTCTAAACAACTCCTCTCGAGTAAACCTGCTCTAGCGAATGTACACATCTCTGCTCCACTCCTCCTGGCTATGGTTACGGCCCGTGGTCGCCCCGCCGCTCTCTGCGTCCTGACAGTAGCGCTCCCTCAGCTTGCCTCGTCCACGCTGGTGCTGATTGGCTGGTGGTGGGACCATGTTGAGGTTCTCCTGGTCAGGCTCCGCCCCTTCGTCCTCCCAGGAGGCCTGGCGAGGAGCGTGGTGGGCAGGGTTCAGGCGGTACGAGCGACACGGGTCCGGCTCCTCGTACGGATCGGTCTCCATGTCGTCGGTGTAAGCGGAATCCCGGCTGCCCTGGGTCTCGGAATCGAACGTGTCCTGCCGTGACAGACCTCGCCCTCCTGTTTGCAACTGGCTGCGTGAAGAGCGCAGTGGCTGCTTCCCACCCAGGTCACTCTGGTAGTCTTGGAGACTGGCGTGTTCAGGCCCTTCCCTCTTCTGTTCTCCATGCACCAGGAATGGCCCCTACAGCAAGCCACACCCCCGAAACACACCACAACAGGCCAAGGCACATGCAGACACGCATAAAAACAGAGCGAGCGGCATGTTAATATAAAGGTTAGAGGTCAGCTTTTTACCTTACAAGTTAAAATAAAATATTTCAACACATTCCAGGCAACAATGTCCATCCATTTAAAATACTCATGCTTTTAGGGGGGAAAAGGCAAAAAAACTGGTAGTGAGAAGATATTTAGCATTCTTATGCTTTTTGCCGTTGCACAAAGCTATGAACATTTCTATGGATATTTACCTCTGATTTATAAGTGCAACCTCTTCTACAGAATGCTACAAAAGGGCAATTTCAAAAAGACTAAACCTTACATTTATGCAATAATAAAGGATCTCGCTTTACTTAAAAATACCCAGAAATATCTTTTATGTTTTCCAAAAACAAGAAAGTTAAACGCATCTGACAAACTACGGACACAAACCCACACCATGCACAACAATTGTAATAAAAAAAAAAAAAAAAACACTAAAAAATAGCGCCATCTAGTGGCCATATTAAACAGACAATAAATACAAGCTCCTTTCAATGCTGATGATTCAAAAAAATATTGGGCTTCTAGATCAGTCATCTTTGGAGTCAAAAGTTATCTGATATAGCTACCTGAAAAAATATATACAGAAATATTGCAAAAATTATTTTCTCTTTTATCACTTAAGTTATTATACATTTTTTCTATTTTAAATTTTATATATAACCTTTATATGAAATTATTCAAATGAAATTGATTCAAAATATTGACCAAAATTGATTTGATCTTTTATCATTTAATTTATTGTATAGGTTTTTCATTTTCTTTCTATTTTCAAATGATTATAAACATAGTACGTATTATATATAATTGATATAAATCATCAAATGAAGCTATTTCAGTATTTAATTATATTTAAGCGTGCCCTGTGAATAAATTAGCTGTGTAACTTTGGTCTCCTAGACAACTATGTAACGGTAAAGACTGAGCAGATGGATGCTCATTTCTTCTTGTTCAGATTGTGGTGAGACAGTTCTGAAAACGCACACACTGACACACAGGCATCGATCCATCCTCTGTCTGTCTGACTCACTCTCACTTCTGCAAGCAGACACACAAACACACACTTTCATCTAACTTGGGTAAACAACACAGGCGTCAATGCACGTGTGCAAGCTCCTGTTAGAATTTCGGCTCAGTGTTAATAGGATAATGGATATGAGTGGGTTTTTCCGGGGTGGGGCCATGCCAACCTGGAAGAGGGTGGCGATCTGAACTATGTCTCCCAGACGACAAAAAGCCATTGGAAAGTCCCGCTGGCAAATCAAATGAGGGGAGAGGTGAAGTGTGTGCTTGTGTGAACTGTGGCACGTGGTGGGCTTATGATTATAAGATGTTTTGTTTGTGTCTATGTTGTATTATTTATATCATTCAGAGAGGAGAGGAGCAGAGACAGACAACAGAATTACAGTTGGGCATTTCTATCTCTTGAGCAGCCATCGTTACTTTCCAGTGATTGGGAGATGGGTTCTGGACCCTTCGATATTCAATTGTAAGCCCGGCCTGTCTTTAGAGGGCATGTTCCTCTTCTTGTTGCCCTTGCCCTGTAGCGGGGGAGCCATCAAGGAGCTCCATGTTGCGACGCAGGGAAGTGAGAACCTGTACCTGCAGGTTGGAGACGGGTTCGGGCGAAGCTGCCAGGGCGGCTGTGGCCATGGTGCGATTGAGCAGAGGGTTGGGTGGGTTGCTGCTCGGAGGGTGTGTAGCCTTCCAGTAGGCCTCCAGGTATTCAGCCAGGTGTTCACACGCATCCTCCAGCTGATTCTCATCTAATATTATGTCAAAAAGCTCCTGAAAGAGAGAGAAGGAGATGTTTCAAAAGAAAATAGTGTGCAAAGCAAATGTGCAGTTTACATGTTGGAGACATGTTTTATCTATACTATATATATGTTTTAGAAACAAAGAATAAAGAAGACCTAAAAGTGTACATAAATGTAAATCAATAGAAATCAAGTCATATTCTCACAGGAGGACACTGAGCAAGTTTATCAGCTGCCACCATTTGGACGTTGAGATGTTTGGCCTGAGATTTACCCCTGGACTTTATCAGCCTCTGCAACACCTGATAGCGAGGGCGAAACAGAAGAGCAAATATACCGGTACATCCAATAATTATGTTCAAATACATTGTGATGAACACAAATAGTTTGTGGTCAGTAAGATTTTTTTTGTGTGAAAGAAATTTATATTTTTATTCGGCAAGGATGGTTTAAAAATTGATCAAAGGTGACTGTAAACACATTTATAACGTAACTATTATGTTTCTATTGAAAATAAATGCTGTTCTTTTGAAAAAAAAATGTATCACAGGTTCCACAAAAATAAATAATCATGAAGGATCATGTGACACTGAAGACTCGAGAAATGATGCTGAAAATTCAGCTTTACATCACTGCAATAAATTACATTTTAAAATGTATATAAATAGAAATTTATTTTAAAGCTCTCGTCCGTACATTATTTGGGTAAAAAATTTAAACCCAAAAAATTCAAAACGTTCAAAACTATCGGCTTGCCTTAGCTCGATTCAAAGTGGTAAGCTTGTAATAATGTTTTTTAATGGCTAGTATAAGCTATGTTGCGTGTGACGATGTTGGAGGTGGAGATTTAGAGCTTTTTTCTCTTTACTTTGCACGGTTTGACGTCATATGATAAGCTATTGTTAGATTTAATCAGCACGATTTAATGCAATGCTTTTTTTCAGTTAGTTGGTCAGAAGAACAAAAGTGGATGTTACTTGTTCAGAGGACAATTTAGGCTGAAAATGTTTATGTTGGTCATACTTCCAAAAAGAATAATTAATAATCTGTTATTCTGAATGCCAGTATCCACACTGCACATTCTCCACAAAACATTGGATTCATCCGTGCTGTGCCGTGCCGAGGTACAACTCACATAAAGTTGATAATTCCGCAAATGACTGTAATTGCAGATTTCAAACAGAGATGGCGAAAAAGAGGAAAAACTCCGGGCTGCAGCTTTAAATTATGATGATAAAAAACATTTCAGAAATCGTACTGACCCCAAACCTATGAAAGGTAGTGAGTATATTGTAGCTAATATTTACCTTTGGAGAGGCGATCTTGATGTAGACTATAATAGGTGCCAGTGATGTCTTGGCCAACTGAGATGGATGGTTGATTGTGTCAGCATCCAGAGCCACTAACTGGAGCGTCCGAGCCAGCTCAAAGATTCTCTCGATTTCACTTTGTACCTCAGCTGCCAGATGAAAAAAAAAAAAAAATGTATCTAGCATAATTTATTAATATAAAATACACACGCACAAGTACATCTTTAAAGAACATAAAATAATGGAAAAACAGCATTATGATATTAATAAATGTTTTCAGATAATGGATCTGGAATATGTGGTTGTTTTTTGCAGTGTATTTCAGAGAATCTTGAAAGCACACACAAACACACCTCAAATGTTAATAATCCCATGTTAGTACATATCAATCATGCATGTGGGGGTTTTTATGGTCTGCTCGAATACATGCATGTGTGAGCATGTGCTAATTTAGTTCTGTTAATCTTTAAGTAAATGGAACGCTGAACAGTATAATAGTGGTTTCTAGAATAGTGGTTGCATGCAATGTGCAGCATTCTGCATTGATCCATGGCAGTCTGTAGAAATCAGCAGTTAGCAGTAGATCAGTATGCATGTTTGAGTATGGATATGTATGGGTGTGAAGTGCTATATGTGATGTGCTATATATCATCACACTTTTCACAGTGCGTCAGAATCAATGCATTCAGTCATTTTTTCAGAATGTAAAAAACTTTTTTTAGTCATGTTTTTTAATCAAATGTAGCGCTATTTAAGGGGCAACGTCTCTTAAACTAACATATTTTATTATAATGAAATCAGAAATTTGTATAATCAGAAAATAGAATTTTAATTAGGGTGACAGTGTCTTAAAACTTTAAAACACAACTGAATACAACTAAAAAGCGACCTAAGTAGTCGCTTATAAGTTGCTTTGGATAAAAGCGTCTGCTAAATGTAATTAACATGAACGAAGCAAAAATATAATGAGAAACAACAGTGTTTAACTTCCCCTTAAGTGTATAGCGTAATCTGAACACACGTAATGAAGATATACTGTTCCGGTCATCTGTTATCCAAAATCTATCACTTAATTTACATATACACTACCCATGTTTTTGAAAGAAGTCTCTTATGCTCCATAAGGCTGCATTTATATGATCAAAACATCAATACTGTGAAATATTATTACACAATAGTTGTTTTATATTTTAATACATTTTTAAATGTAATTTATTTCTATGATGCAAAGCTGAATGTTCAGCATTATTACTCTCCTCTTCAGTGTCGCATGACCATTCAGAAATCATTCTAATATGATGATTTGCTGCTCAAGAAACATTTCTTATTTATCAATGTTGAAAAAAGTTTAGTGGAATGTGTGATATATATATACATTAGGATTCCTAGAAAGTAAAAAAACTGCATTTAAAAAAAATATATATTTTGTAACAATTGTATTACTGTTACTTTTGATCTATTTAATGCATCCTGGCAGAATAAAAGTATTTATTTTATCTTGCTAACCTCAAACTTTTGAACTGTAGTGGAGGTACGCATTCCTCTTTGATTTTGGAAGGATGTAAAATGTTTTTTTTTTTTCAAACCACTGAAACTATTATACAGCAAAAAATATTAAATAAAAAATATCTGTTAAACATCTTAACATATTATGTAGGATTCCTAATTTTAGTAATGTAAACAATACCAGCATGCATGCCCCATTTTCTTAGCCAATTGTCATGTAACATAAGATGCATGTTACTGGGGTCTAAATTAAAGAATATGACTTGAGAGAGAGAAAAGTTACTAGGAATGTTTTATTGTGATTGTTGTCTCAGGTTGTTAAATTTTACATCTAGATGCACAATGTAGTATGACAAAAAACTCCACTACTACCCTACACGCTGTGTTGTCTACAATAGGGGCTTTCGCACCAGATAGTTCTAGGAACTTGGTTAAGGAACTAGCTACCAGACTGGGGAACCTAATGTTCCTAAGCCTTTTCCTGGTTGCATTCACAGTAGCTGACGTAGTGATGTAACTGAAGTGACGTAAGATCTAAGACTGGAGATTGCGCAGGAAAGTAAAGTGAATGAGTGGAAGCAATTTGTATATTGTTTAATTGGTATCATTACTCATAATCTGGTGTCGTGACACAGACCTAATTTAAATATTATGCAGGAAATCGATCTGTTAACCAGATACAGAGGCTACTTATGTGAACAAATGTAAAGGCACCATTTGAGATGTCCTGATTGGCTAATGATCGGATCACTGTGATCGCATGTTAATGCCAAATGTAAACGCAGCCTTAGTTGCTGATGCAACAGGAACTAATCAACTGTCCTTTTAAGACAATTGCAAACAGATTGAGTTAAGGACATCAGCCTGCATCATCTAGAGTTTAATGACAGAACTTATGGATTTAAGTTGTTAGTGTGGTTACTTTTAGTTAATAACGCCACAACCAACAAGTTAAGACTTCTCACACCAAACTCAAGGGTTAAGTAAAAGGACAGATGGAGGTAGAGTTAGATAAATGGATGGAGAGATGAATGAATCGACAAATGGATGGTCATGAAGGGGAAAAGGGTGGGATGATTGGATACGTACCCAGTACGTCTGACGTGAAGAGAAAGAGAGGAAAGAAAAGTGTGGTGGGATAGTGTGGCGGGAGAGAACAGAATGAAAAAGAGAAAAAGCCAGATCAGACATGACGTAACAGAGCAAGAGGAGGAAACACTGAGAAAAAATGTTTAGGAAACAGAGAGAATGTGTACTAGTGTACACTAATGAAAGGAAAAAAAGTACTCTATAAAATGTATATTCTTACAGAGATCAAATATTCAACAACATTTTCCTATTGAAAACACTTAAATATAGTCTTTTCTCTTTACCAACTATCCCGTAATACCAGAATGAAGGCATTTCATTCATCTCAACAGACGATTTGTTTTGCTCTCAATGTGAATAGCTTTGGCTTTTGAAATTTGCTTTGCTTTTTTGTTTGCTTTGGACTAACATGAGTCCAAAATACTTGTTGATTTTAGTCATTCAGCCTGTTGCTAAACCAAATGTTCAGCCTGTTCAGGCTTTATGACCAAATGATGGAGTTTCACATTTGTGTGCAGGTGTGTTTCATACCCAGACTGGATCTGGTGCTAGAGCGCTCGATGATCGTGTGTTTGCTGGGGTTGTTTAGGACGGAACGTTTGGCGAGTGAGATGTCTGCTGTCACCCTGGTGATAGATATTCTGGAACAAACAACAACCCATAACCATGGTATACAAATTACATACCATGTAACGAGTGTATTGTGGTATTTCCATCATTAACAACCCACACAGAACTTTCCCATCAATATAAACAGTTTCTTTGATAACAAAAATCTTGGCAAATTTCATGATTTTTTTTTAATTTTTTATATTTCATGTCTTCATTATGACCATGACATGCATATTTTAATACCAACCTGCCTTCAAATTTGTGTTTTAGAAAATCAAAGAGTGCTTTCTGCATCATATCAGTCACCTGCAATGTAACAAACACAAAACTGAACAACATGAACTGAATTACTAAAATTAAAAATGGTCAATTTTTGAAAGAGAGATATTGCCTTGCCTCATAGCCTTTAAGGGATGGTCCCACCAAAATAATGGGTCTCATGGAAGGCACCACATCATAAGGAGGAACATGTTCCATCTGAAAGTACACACACACACACAAAAAGCCCCCTCAGTGACATTCAGTGTATAAATATAAATTATAAAGAACCTCTTTTAGGATACACAGCTCCCCTTCCCTCCTCTGACAGATCATCACTTTAATCTAAGATAAGACCTCTTCATGTCCTGCTGAGGGTCCTTCACTACATGAAGTGTGTGTGAGAAAAACAGATACGGAAATCTGTTGCTCAACTGATCCCCATTTGCCTTGGCTTTCCCACTTCTTTTCCCCTGTTATATAATATATGACTGACCAAAAGTTTCAAAGGACTCGTTAGTGTTATGAACAAGCGGAATATCTAAAAACAACCGGAACAACTACAATATAATGTCATCATTTTGAATATTCTAATTCTCCCAGACGGGCATCTGTGCATGTGTAATTGTGTGTCAGTAGGCATTGTGACAACAGTCACATGCGTGGGCTACGCTCTATTTCACACACCAGTAATGGAAACGGAAACCTGCCAGAGTGTTTTTGCCTCATCTTGTGTACATGTGCAAGAGGATGGCATTATGTCCACAAATGTGGGTGGACACATGGGCCAGATTCATTCATTTCCTGATTCAATCGGAATGAGATTAATATGGTCTGTAGAGCTCTAGGACTAATACAACCTGACATTTGTTCCCTTTTCCGAGCAATGTTATTGTGAACAGGACTGGTACAGGAACCCTGAGTCAATATGCCACAACAAATCACATTTAAGTCTTTAGAGAAGGAAACGAGCATAGAAGAATTTGTATTTTCCGAAAAAACATTCACAGTATTTGCTGAGCTGATGTAGGGACACTATGACAATAGCTCTAAGACTCAGATATTGTCACAACAAGTGCAAAGACAGAAAAACAAAACCAAAAGTTTGTTGTTGCTATGACTCACCGATTTCTGTTTCTGTTTGGCAGGCCCACCTATCATTTCACACACAAACGCAGCAAGAGAGAGAGGGCAAGCAAGCACACAAACAGAAGCTTGTTAGTGACAAATTGTTAATACAGATAGGATGCTGGGAGACAATTAATACAAAAATTCAGATGTGGCCAAATGAAGAAATCATGGAGATTCTAAACAAATAGATATTCATTCAGGTTGATCTGAAGTAAAATTCTCCCAGCATACGCAGTCTCACAAGTCTTAACTCAAAATTCTATCTAGATTCACCCAGAAATGCACATTCTGTCATAATTTACTCACCTACATGTTGTTTCAAACCTGTACGACTTACTTTCTTCAGTGAAACACAGAACTATGTGAAGAAATGATGAACAGCACCAATATTTTAAAGGATATTTCACCCAAAAATGAAAATTCTGTAATCATTTACTCACCCTCAAGTTGTTCCAAACTATGAGTTTCTTACCTCTGTTACCTTCTTACACAAAAGAAGATATTAGTAAAGATTTAAGAATGTTGGTAATCAAACAGTTGAAGGTAGCCATTGACTTCCACAGTAGGAAAAAAAATTCAACAGAAGAAACTCAACACATGTTTGGAACAACTTGAGGGTGAGTAAATGATGACAGAATACTGATACATGATACATAAATGATGGGTGAACTATCCCTAGATAGGATAAAGAGACTGCAACCGGCCCATGCAAAAACAAGGATACATATCTCTGAAGGGCTTTAAAGGGATACTCCACTTTTTTTGGAAATAGCCTCATTTTACAACTCCCCAGAGTTAAACAATTGAGTTTTACTGTTTTCGAATCCATTCAGCTGATTTTCTGATATTTAGAAGAATATCAGTAACCATATGAAAAAAATATCCTATGGAAGTCAAGGAGACCAGAAACTGTCTGTTTACTGATATTCTTCTAAATATCAGAAAATCGACTGAATGGGTTCAAAAACTGTAAAACTCAACTGTTCAAACAAGTCTCCCTTTAAATGTAGTCACACAATGCTGATGTTGTTAACATTAACAATTTGAGAACAAAGTATAATTTGCACGGTTTGACGTGATATGATAATCGATCGTTAGGTTTACGAAAATTAACGAAAGTGGACGTTACTTGTTCAGAGGACAATTTAGGGTGAAAAATTCTTATGTTGGTCAAACTTCCAAAAAGTATAATCTGTGAGAATCTGTTTTCTCCTCAAAACATTGGATTCATCCGCACTGTGCCATGCCGAGGTACAACTCACATAAAGTTGATAATTCCGCGAATGCCTGCAATTGCAGATTTCGAACAGAGATGGCGACAAAGAGGAAAAACTGTGGACTGCAGCTTTAAGTCTTCTGAAAACAAATAATAGCTTTGTATGTGGAAAGACTAAAATGTACATTGTTATTTTTAAATAAAAGTCTTATCTGGTGCAGTTCTCAGAACTTCATGTCGGCGTACATTCAAACAGGTCAGGAGGATGTGTCGGGCCTTGGTTTTACATTGGTTAAAATCGAAGATACGTTTTTCAGTGACAACTTACATCTTATTGTGTTCTTTACACAAAACTATTATATGGCTTCCAAAGACTTGGAATATTGTACATGAATCATATGGACAACAGCTACAGTACTTTTGTGTTGTTCTTGTTATTTTTGGAGCAGTCGGAACATTTTTCCTAATATTTTGTTTTGTACACACATATACATATATAACCTGGTGAGTAAATGATGAAAGAATTTCATATTTGGCTGAACTATACTTTTAATAATGCATTCACTCTGTCCCACTCTGTGAATTTTAACACAAACAAACACACGAACAGCAAAGATTTCTTACATACTTCAGAGACACAAAAGTTGCTCGGTTAGGAACGAGTCTGATTATTAGTCACACGTGATTGAGGCGGTCCATTGATGCATTCTGGGGTTATCACCAGGGGTTACCTTCTTAAAGAAAGGGAGGCGGGGTAGGTTGCCTTGAGGGGAGGTGACACTTCCGCCCACACCCTTATGGTCACGGGTGTCGGCAGGCTCCACCTCCTCAACATCCGAATCCAAAGCATCGTCATAAAGCCCCGAGGACAAGTCAGCTAGGGGACCGATTGGGAGGTGGGCGGGTTTTAATGAAGGGATAGAACAAGATGGGGAGGAGAAAGAGAAATAGAGAAGGAATCGAGAGTGAAAGAAGAGGGAAACAAGGGTAACGGACAGAAAATGAGAGATGAGGAAGAGAGGAAGAACAGCAGCATGATGTACAGAGTTTGCTCAGTCAGAAGGGCGATGAAAAGAACACAGAAGGCGTTTTAAAGTGAAAAAAGCACAAAAAAAAAGAAACAACCTTTTAAAGAAGTACAAAAAGTGGCATGTGTTGTGAAGTCCTTTCTCTGAGTTTGGGTATTTAAATAAATTATAAATTCATGTTCCAGTTTCATTTGATGTTTACAGTTTACAGGACTATGGGAACATAATTTACTGAACTAACAGCAAACAAATAATATTATATTACATTTGATGTTTAAATCAACATACTGTTTATTAAACTAAGTTTTCTCATCAAGTTTTTTTTACATTGATTTCAAAACAATAACAACAATAATTAACTTTAATAAATGATATAGTAAAAACCTGTAAAATTAGTTTAAAGTAAAAATTGTAAAAGTTTATGGACAGGCCATTTACAATGAACTCGGTCTCATCATATGTTTTTTTGTTTAACCACCTGTATTATTATGGTTTAAGTAGACTGATAAATTGTTTTGTTTTTGTACTGTTTATTATTTTTCATTCAATTACTTCGAGGATGCATTGCTTCAATTGCCTCCTCTGAGAAAATGGCCCTAAGTTAAAAATTTATCAAAATCCCAGAGTGGACACAGCCATGACAGATCGCATAAACTACAGTAGTTTAAAGATTTCGAACTACAATTACAGATGATGATGACAATAAAGAGAAAAGGAAGAAAGAAAAACAACAGTCTAGAAGAATGAGTGATAAGAGGGAAGAGAAAGAGGGCAGAAGGGTCCTAACCGGACGTTCTATCTAACTGTCATTGTATTCAATGTGAACCCAGTGTGAATGTAATGAGTCGATGTTCTGTGCGTGTTTAGAAGGATAGGGATGTCATATCTCCATCACAACAGAACCAAAAAAACTCACATCATTACTGTCTGATCATACCTGTTCCAGGTGGAGTGGGCCTCCGGGCACCTGTGGTAACATCCAGACTAGAGCTTCCACCGGACTTACTGGTAAATAGAGAGAGAGATCAACAGAACCTGTCAAACGTTTGGAAACATTACCATTTTTTTAATGTTTTTTGAAAGAAGTCTCTTATTCTCACCAAGGCAGTATTTATTTAATCAAAAAATACAGTAAAAACAGTAATATTGTGAAATAATATTACAAATTAAAATAACTGTTTTCTATTTTTATGTATTTTAAAGTGTAATTTATTCTTGTGATGGTAGGGCTGAATTTTCAGCATCATTATTCCAGTCTTCAGTGTCTCATGATCCTTCAGAAATCTTTCTAATATGATGATTTTCTGCTCAAGTACCATTTCCTATTATTATAATCAATTGTTATCAACATTTTTGTGGAAACAATGATACAAAAAAATGATCAAAAAGAGGCCCTGATAAAAAACAAAAACAAAAAAAAAAACATAAAAACAATAATAATATGAAATGGTATTACAATTTAAAATAACTATTTTCTATTTTAATATATTTCCAAATGTAATTTATTCGTGTGCTGCTTAATATTTTTTAATAAAAACTGTAATATATATATATATATATATATATATATATATATATTCATGATTCGTTCATCAATAAAAGTTTAAAAACATTTAAGCATTTATTTGAAATAGAAATTGTTTTTAATATTATAAATGTCTTTACTGTCACTTTTAATCAATTTAATGCATCCTTCCTGAATAAAAGTATTAATTGTTTAAAAAAAAAACATGTTTGAACGGTAGTGTGGCTAGTAATGCAAAAAGCCTGTTTCACATATAAGTAGTATAACTGCAGCATATACAGGCTCACTGTGATTGGCTGTTACCTGGAGCTAAGGCGGTTTTGTCTCATTCTCTGTTCTTGTAATTGACGGGTGCTCTCAAGCTTCACTGGACTGGGGATAAACCCCACCTCACATCCTTCCTTCACCAAACGTCCGATCCACCAGTCATTATTATACTTCTGTTAAAAGAAAAACACACAAACGTACAAAAATACACAAGTGAACACAGCCACTGAATTGTGAATTGAGACAGTTCTGTCCATATCACTCTCAGAAGAAAAGGGTTCTATAAAACATTAAACGGTTCTGTAAGGCACTTCTTATATAGAACATTTGAGGGGTTCCCATTATGGAATGATTTTATGGATTCAAATTTTAAGAATTAAACAGCTCATAAACATACTTTATCAGTAGTAAAAATTTAAATACTGCAATTGGCATTTTCTTTAAAATGTATTCAAGAACCCAAGAGTTCAATATTGAACCCTTTTTTTCCAACAGTGTATGATTACATACACCTATACATATATTGAAGATCTATGGTTGTATAATAAATCAGATTAAAGGTGTTGTAAACAATTTTAGATATTATGATATTTCAGAATTTGATGTCTGGCATTTTACCAGTGGACGTTAAATTGCTTACAACTCTTTTAAAAGGGAAATGTGTCTGTCTGACCTCTTTGATGTGCAGGAAGTCTTTGGGTTCGAAAGAGATGGCCATACCCTGAACCGGCACATCATCATTCGGGCCTGGGTTATAGCCAACATTAGTCCTCACCGCAAACGCTACAGGCTTTGTCTTCAGAGAGAAAGCGGATGAGAGAGAGAGATAAACGGAGGTGAAATAGATTAATAGAGAATTAAAACAAACAATCCAGAGCGGAAGGAAGTACACAAGTCATGTAATTAGATTTATAGCTGACATATGAAATGATCATATATACAGTGAAGAGGATGGAATAATATTGCAGAACAGTATAGGGCTTTCAAACTTATATCCTGCATGGTGGAACAGTAAGCAACATGTTTTGTGTAGAAAACCTCAATTAACACTCTGATTAAGTGTGTTAAATCATTACAAAAAAAAGGATGGCAACTTATTGGTGTGGGATCACAAAACAGCCCTTTTTAATAAGTTTATGTTCCACTTTTTCAACAAGTCTTATCAGTAACTGCTTTTAAAGAAAGTGTGTATTTAAAAAATACTTTTAACAATAAAATCTGTGCTCTATCCAAATAATTATGCCTGCATCGGTATTTCTCAAAAGTTCTGATTATGAACCCCTACACTGTAAATTATTTTGAGTTTCTGATGATTAAATTAATCTCCTTCATTGTATTAACTCACTTTTTCCAGTTCAATCAACTTAAAATTTTAAGGCAACCCAGGTTACTCACTTTTTTAAGTTAAACCAACAATTTATTTTACAGTGTAGTAATCACAACATTTTTTCTTTTGTCAAATCAAATTAAATAATTTATTTAGTTCAGATAACATATAATTTTGAGTTTCTGATGATTAAATCATTCTCATTCATTGTATTAACTCTAACTTTTTCCAGTTCAATCAACCAGGTTACTTACTTTTTTAAGTTAAACCAACAATATTTTTTTACAGTGTAAATATGTAACTTTTCAAAATTAATTCAGCCCAAACCACCTGGGCAACATTTTTTTTTTTTTTTTTTTTTTGCCATTTGCGCTAACAGTTGATCGGCAAGTCCTGCAGACTGGGGTGATTAACAAATAATTTTCAAGTCATCCAAAAAAAACCTTTCATTTTCAAGCTATCCAAAAAAACTTTCACTTTCTTGGAGTGCGGGGTAGAGTGTCTCTTCATTTCTGACGACATGATTTTATGCAGCAGTACCACCTGCACGCTATGTCTGCTTGTGTTTTATGACAGATGCCAACCAGCGTTAAGGTGCAATACCGACACCTACTGTACATTGGGATGTCAACCAGATACTGGCCCTAGATTATTTACATGTAATTTTATTATGTGTACTCAATTTAAATATTACGGTTATCGTCAATACCATTATATAACAACACCTATTGAGCATATTGAATTGTGATGCTGCATGAACACAGCTTAAACAAAAATTTTACTTTAACACTTTAACACTTGTGCAGCAAGACCTGCAAGCACTAATATCCAAGACAGAAAATTCAAATCTAGCTAATGATACAGGTGTTTATGAGGTGTTGAGCCTCTCAAAATATGTTTTTTTTTGTACAATCAAGTATATTATCATCATCATCATCACTCAGGGCAGATTCAGAATAATAGACCCATGATAAATGAAAAGAGAGAAACTGGAACAAGAAAGAAGATGAATAAATAAGACACCTTAGCCTTCTCTAGGGTGGCAAGAGCTTGTCTATCGGCTTCTTTCCTGAGAGCCTCAGGGTCCTCCTCCAAAGACACGTCAGAGTCTGAAGGACGACTGGTGTAGGAGTCTGCTGAGCCCTGCCAGAGAACAGAGAGAGGCAGTGAGAGGGAGGCTGAATCTGTGTTAACAGCCTTTGGCACAGTGTTTGAAAAAGCTCTTTTTTTAAATTAGTATTCCTCATCTAAAATCAAACACAGTTACAATTTTACATCTCTTCTTCTACCGGGGCAAAAGAGAAGCAGCATAAATGACCACATACAACAATAATTTATTGTACAGTATGCAAACTATTTGTGAATGAAAAACAGGTTGAAGGAAAGGGCAGGAACAGTGTGCGAGGAAGTGGAAGAGAGCAGAAGGTACAGTACAAACACGAGAAGAGTTTCTAAGAATATGAGAGAAGGAAAACAGAATGAGTACTTTAATACTTAAAGCAGTTGAATCAAAGGAGATGAGCTTCATATGATTCTTACAGTTTGTGTATGTGAAATGATGTAAACAAATATTTAAGACACTTGTGTTTTCTTATACATGTACTCATATATCCCATTTCATTTAGTTTTTTTTGTATTGATAAGATCACATTAAAGCTTGATATTCGTGATTATCCTTATTCATCATATATTTATGGTCCTCTTCAAAATCTTTTTGCTTTTCAAATGTAGATTAGTACTGTTAAAAATGGTATAATTGTTCTGTTTGTACTGTTGTACTGTCATAAAAATCATAAAATATGAAAAATGTAATGAATCATTAAAAAATACAATAATTTAATCAAGGGGTAATACGTTCATAAACTTCAATACTCTCTTCTTATATAAAATAAATAACTTTTACACAAAATCCATCATGACCAACAATTTAGCAATCAATATATTTTTTTTAACAAAAATCTCAGTTAAGAGCTACAACATGTGATGAGGAAAAAAACTTTGTATTTTGCAATCAACAGCATTTGCACTATAAGATGCAATAAAACAATTGAAATTATGAATTAAATGCATACACACTGCTGACGGTTGTTAGTGAATATATTAAATAAACAAATTACAATGTAAAAAGCATAACAAGAGTTTAAGTCCGCGGGGCCAGTTGAAGAAATACGCATGGTATTGATTTGTACTTGCTTAGAGTCTGGGTAAGTTCATGAACTAAATCTACTAAAAGCAGACACACACACACAAATCGTCGTGGCATTGACTTGTACAGTACGGAGTCGGAACCTTTATATAATCCTCCCACTCCTCTTATCTCTTCTTTCCCACTTTCCTATCTTTTTTCTGTCTATGTTTCAGGTGTCGAGCGGACTCTTATTCATGAGAGGAGTGGACGGGCGTGCGGACAGCTGCAAGAATGACTCATTGGATGGATGCGCTTGCATGTACATGAGTGCATTAGGTTTGTCACATATTTGTGAGTATTTATGTTTGTGCCTGTGAGTGTTTTAAATAGAAATGAGAATGTGTCAGGCTGACATATGCTATATGCAATGATGTTAAATTATTCATTGTGAAACAGAGGGTCAAAGGAACCCAGCACACACACGTTAACTATTACAGGCTTCACTAGGCAGCAACAGATTACACGTATGCACGCACACGCACACACATAGGTAAACTTGCACAAACGTTTATTTACCCCCCCATATCTAAATGGGGACATTCCTTAGACTTTTATAAACAGCTATAGATACCCAACTCACACCCTAACCCTAACAGAAAAGATGTTTACAATAAAAAAGCTTATTTGGTTTAGTAGGTACACACAGAATGATTACCGGTACAAAAAAAAAAAACACATTTTTTGTTTTGAAAAATAAAAGCTGACTGACTTCACAGGCCTAACATTTTCCAAATGATATTTTCCACTAGTAGCTCGGCTATTCAAATTCAGACCTTTTTCCATCAGACCTTAACTTCAAATGGCAAGGCTAAAAGCAACAATAAATAAACATAAAAAAGCAAATCAAAATGTCACTTAAGTCTAAGTCTGATATCATATCTATCCATTGTAACTACATAGAGAGGAAATTCATTACACAATTAAAAGGTTAACAATAAGAGGTAATAATAATAAGATTTTTAGGCACAGTACTGAGTTTTATACATCCAGTTTTATACATTCATGTTGTTCCAAACCATTAAAGCTTTATATCTTCTGTGGAACACTAAAGGAGATGTACACTCCTGGGCAAAATAAAATGGGCCAAGCCCAAAAGGGCCGAATACTAAGCTTTTAATTGACTTAACCACAAATGAATAGTCAGGAAATTAGCCAAATTTAAGCAAATGCACTACTTAAAAAGACATTGCTGTCTCAGAAAACATCAGAGACAGAATGAGGTTTTTGGCAGAATATGGGAAGTTGTGTGTGATGAATCACAATGAAACACCAGTTGCACGGTGATGCTCCAGAGCGGTGTCTTCAAAAAACTGCTGAGAAATATAATGAAAACTGCATCTCGACCTCAGTGAAGTATGGAGGAACAGACTGATTTGAACATTATAGTGAATAGTTAGTCTCAATCTAAACTCTAACGAACTGGGAGACATTTTTCAACTAGAAATGTTTGAAGCCATTAACATTGAGTGGAACAACACTGACTTTCCGTGCCAAGTTACAGTATTTGTGCAATTCTTGCTAATTTCCTGACCAATAATTTGTGATTAAAATGGTTAAGACCATTACAAACACCATATATATATATATATATATATTTTTTTCTTTTTCTTTTCAGAGGTGTGTACACATTCATCACATCTTGATTTTGGGTGAACCGATCTTCATTTTAATTCCAATGTATAACAACACAACTTCATCACAATTGAAATAATTTTCCTTCATTGGCTCCTTTTTGTGCACACAAGATGTTTTGTATGATCTCTCACTGACTTTTAATTCTGGTATTAATCATTTGCACCTCTGTCCTGTTTTGTGTAACTGTCAGCCATGTATGCGCTTGGCAGTTTTCAAGGTCGGTCCCAGGTCACCTCAGTAAAGGTCTACGACGCCCATTCTCTTCAAACAGCACAGAGAAATTCACAGTAATATCGCAGGCCTAAATGTTATGAAGTTAGCTCCATTGTAGTAGCAACGTATTAACAATAATATTAGCTTAGGCTCCGCTGAGCTCGTAAACAAAGTTGACATTTTCCGTCTTCCAGTGTGTAAAGTTCTCTAGGCCGTGAAGAAAGCAGCCTGAAAACACTGTACATCAATAACACTGTCAGACTCGCGCTAGTCATGACATCAGCGGCGACAAGACAGGAACATGGAGCGGGGAAAGAAACAAAAGACATGCCAGAAGATGATGGCTGACAGAGAGATAAAAAAGCGAGAAATGGGACGAAATGAAAAGGAGTGTGTGGGAGAGGTGGAGAGGAAGGATTAGTACCAGCTCTGAAAACATTTTCTCCCACACAGACATTGTGGGATGATCAAATGTAACAACTAGGCCTCTCTATATGAAATGAACAATAAATGACTGGAAGATTTTTCTTTTATAATCATTTCCCAGATTTTATAAGAAATATGATTTTGGTTAAAAAAAGTAATGCTGTTTATGCACATTAAACTCTATCAGCAGCATTTGCAAACATGCAATTTAGTACATAAAATAAATTCTCTCAGTCATGATTTTCTCTCAAAAATCATGGTACACAGTACTACCACTTACAATGGAAGTATTCAGGAACAAGCAAAACATATTTAAAGCACAAGTTCGTTATTTCACACTGAAAGCCCTGTTTTAAGATCGTTTCTGATTAATTTGTCTGTTTCTGATACCGAACTTGTCCTTTAAATACGTTTGCAAACTTACAGCCACATTATACAAGCTTTATATTTCTGTTATTAAAAATAGTGTAACAAATTCTAAAATAATACAATAAATAAATAATCAATCAATCAACATTGATTGATTACGGTTTCTTTCTTAACTTTTTTTAAGACTAATTGTCTAAAATCATGAGATCAATCACAATTATTTTAATCTATTTACTGCCATAGTTTTATCTTTATCTTGAGGTTTACACATCTAACAGTACTCTAATGTTAAAATATTCAGAAGAAAATACAGTGTAAACTTACTAGAAATATAGTTTCCAAATAATATTTGTATTATTCAGATTAATATTGAGTCTTTATTCAAGAATTTAGGGAGGGGTCCCTTTGCAAGTGTATCATTATACCTAGGGGTTCATATATCATAATGTTTAAAAATGTTCAATGCGTGAAACGTGAAAAAGTCACAAATGCACATCGCTTCTAGAACTATGCAACAAACTAAGCCATATGCTTCTGAATTAATTTGTTCCCAAAGCACAACATGCAGCACATATTATGTATTATTTGTCCTTAGGACAGCTGAATTTTTTAAGGTATTAAGTGAACATAGCCAACCAACAGGGAGAACTTGTATGCAGAATTCACAAGCAGATAATATTAATGTTATGAATACATTGACCACTACAGCTACAGCTAGGATTATGATACTTCTAACATATGTTTGCTCATATAAACATCTGATGATACCATCCTCACAATCTGCATCAATCTGATCCTAGACTCTCAGATGTTTTCAAGCCACTTAACCAATAAATCTTTATTATGCTATAATCTGACCGTCAAACCTAAAAAAAGACAAATATAATGACAGATCACATTTAGATATGTTTCTTATACGTTAGCGCTGCAAAGGGACACAAGGCTAAGCTAGTGATTTAATTGAATGTTGTCTGAAAAAGCACCTGCATAGAAATAATTTGACCCTTATTTATTTTTCTGCCTCCCCAAAAATCTCCTTTAAAATTAACATAATTAATCACACCTGATGCAGTGCACTAATGACTGGTAAAGTTGGTACATATGGTTTTGTTAAATAATCACGCTCCAAGGGACTTGTGACAGGGAAGCCAGAACCGCAGCAAAGTCTCAGAGCAGTGCTGGAGGTCTAATTTAAACCCAGCAGGCCTAAGCAGCTGCCCAGCCCAAAATGGAATCAGACAGCAACACGAGAGAGAGAGAGAGAGAGAGAAAATAAAATGAGAGAGAGGTATAGAGTAGGTGCAAATAAGACTTATCGCAAAGATCCACATGTCAGACGCAGTTTTTTTACTTAGTCGTTAGTAAGCCTAATTAACCCCGCCATAAACTCACACATTTCCAGGTGTTTCTTACCATTGCGGGCCTTTGAATTCGTGCGTTGGTCTCCATGGCACTTGCTCCTTGTAACGGTAACACAGAGTCACACCCAAAGATCCGAGTCCACACCGAACACGATGTGTGTGTAAAACACAAGAGTATATTAATGTGTGTCTAGCTGTGATGGGTGTGTGTTTCAAAAGTTAGGCAGAGGACTATAAGTGTGTGTTAGAGAGTGACCAATTGCTCTGCTAACCTCAACACCCCCTCCTGGCTCATTTTGACACACACACACACACACACACACACACACAGTTTAAACCTGTACTTAGTTTCTAAGTTGAAGAGGGTAAAACGAGAGAGAGAGAGAGAGAGAGAATTGGGGGGGGGGGGGGTAGTCGGGGTCAAATTGCAGGACTTGTGCTACATTTGCAGACTGAGGGGTTAAATTTAGCTGTGACAGGCAGGGGCAGATCTCTCTCTCTCTCTCTTTCCCTCGCTCTCTCTCTCTCGCTCAGTCTCTTCCGTGTTTAGCTACGGTATGGAGTGAAGAGTGCCAGAAAGAGTGGGAATGTAATCATCAGCCCAACAGAAAAAAGAAAGAAAGAAAGAAAGAAAGAAAGAGCAAGGAGGGGTTAGTAAGAGACCCTCTTTAACAATTCTCTACATGACAGAAGGGCACCTGACTCATTGTGTCTGTCACCGGTAGATCCCACACATTCGTTTAGTGAGGTTGACTCACTCAAGTAGAACAGCTTCATTTAGTTTTAAATCACCTGCATGTGACCTAAGTGATAGACTGATATATATTGGTCAGGCAGATAAACCTGCCAGTATTTGAACATTTTGAGATTTTTGGACAATAACTGTGTCTGCCCGGCCAATTAATGAACAGTTTGTTTGTCCTTGTGTCATTTGCAAAATCTATCAACAGGCAGATCAGTCAGTGGCTAATGGACAATTTCTGATTTCAAAAGTTTGTGGTTTGTTTGGGGTCAGTATACTGTATATGTTTTTTTTTTTTTATTAAGACATTTAATTGCATTTATAAAAGTAAAAATTGTAATATTTAATTTTTTTTTTCAAATATATGTTGAAATGTAATTTATTCCATTGATTAATTGAAACCTATATGAACTTTTTATGCAAAAAATGCATTGCTGGTCTTCTGTTTGCTAAAGCAGTCTGTCTATTGTTGTGAGTTGAAAACCAGATCAAATTGTAAGTCCAATAATATAAAAAAACTAAATAAATAGATAGAACATAAACTTTGACTTTTGGAGTCCCATACATTGGCATATATGCTGGCATCTGCAAGTGCTCTCTGTATGTTAAAACCACTATAGTGTGACCTTTGGCCCTCAGGAACAGCCACTCGCCCATCACCTCACTATAACACTCTGTCTGTCACCACTCATCATCTTTGCCATGTTCTCTCTCCCTTTTTAAATGCACCTTTATAGCTCATTTAGAACACTTCATTTTCTGTGGAAATGCATGTTTATGCCATTAATAAAAATGCCATATAATGAGGAGTTTGTTTTGACACACAGAAAAACCTTGATATGAAAAGGCTAAACTTTTTCTCCAGTACAAAAATAAAACAAAGCTAAACAGAATACTAGCCAACTTCTTACTCTATATACAGTATAGCCTACTGCTACATAACAAAAATTGTAGCATTATTGTTATACCAGGGGCTTATTCCATTTATAGTTGCACAGTTGCATTTATCTAAATAAATGAATAAATAAAAATTAAAATCAATTGATTTAAATGCTACAAGAATAATGCTATAAAAATTATTTCCATTACAAAAAAAATCATTTTTATAGAAAAGCTAAATATTGAGATACAACATAGGCTACATTTTGACAGAACAGATGGAAAATGGTAATAAAAATTAAATATGACAACAAAGACAAAACAACTAAAAATATATAAACATATAAATACAAAATCCATAATATGGCCCCTTTAACCTGATCAAAAACACACAAATATAAACCCTCCTTATCTTCCTTCATATACTCTCTGCATGCAATAAAACCATAGAGATAAATATGAAATACCACTCTAGACAAAACAGATGTAACCCAGACAAACAAACACAGTAAACAACTCATGCAAACACATGTACTGAAGCGGCTAGCACGCAGCAGCTTTTGTGTGGCATCAGGTGTGACCGATAAAGGGAAATGCGAGGGGATGTTCTGTTGTGCAGCTGCCATTTGAAGCCATGATCAAACACACCAGCCGGTCCTGAGAGAGCCAAGAAGCACTCAACCTCAGTTCTGATCTAATGGCACCCAAACTAATGGGAAAATTAGAAAGTGATCCATCAGGAGAGCCCATGTGGATACAGGATCAATTATTCAGGGGCCTCATCCTAAGAAACACTGGCTTGAGAGTCACATCCATTACCTCACAACGATACAATCATGTGTGTGTGTCTGACAGTGGGACTCATATATGACCCCGGCTGTTTGCGACCACACATTTTTTGTCAGCAATCAACACATCGGCCTATACGCTTCCAAACACACACACACATGCACCTATATACACAAGCACACTAATCCATTTGCCTCCTCCTCTTCCAACTGTGCAGTGTGCAGCATGCTGCGGGGAGATTCGGGACCCTGTCACCATGGAAACCTGGCCAGTATAAGAGCATGTGTGTGTGTGTATTTGTTCATACGCGTGGGTGTGTATGAGACCAAGGCCTACACAGGTTTTTATGCTTTCTGCTGCCAAAGAGGGGGCAGACACATACAGAAACGTACTATATAGTCATAAATATTCATAAAGAACATTGTATGGTAAGGAAAATCTTTAAAAGAGCACTAAACATCTTCTAAGTTACACAAGTTTCTGAGCACATGTAAGATGTTTAAGGACAGGTAAATGTGAGAATAGGTGAATAGGTGGGTGGGGTGGGGGGAAATGAGTAATTTACTAACAAACAACAAATCTACTACTTTTTTGGTTATACAAATGATAAACATTTAAAATTGTAACATTCTACTTTATCACAGGACATCACTACTACATTTAGCACCGATAGTAAAATTCTGCACAAAATAATAAGCTGATAGTTATTTTCACAGCTGATTAATGCAGGCCCGTCGCCCAGATGACACAACGTGCCCCCCTAATGGCATGGTCATTCGGCGAACTTATTATTGAAAGCAAAAAAACATAATTCTGTGGCTTTGGCCATTCTATTCCATAACAAAACATCTTCAGCAGCATTTATCTCTCAGGAACACTAATCTCTACAATGAAATTAGGTCTTATGTCATCAGTATCACTGAACGTAGATTGACAACAGAACCGGAAGACAATACAATGCTGAATAAAGTCGTAGTTTTTGTTATTTTTGGACCAAAACGTATTTTCGATGCTTCAAAACATTCTAACTAACCCACTGATGTCACATGGACTACTTTGATGCTGTCTTTATTTCCATTCTGGACAAGGACAGTATACCGTACATACATGGAGGGACAGAAAGCTCTCGGACTAAAGCTAAAATATCTTAAACTAGGTCTAATGGGCTTGGGACGACATGAGGGTGAGTCATTACTCATTAATGACATAATTTTCATTTTTGGGTGAACTAACCCTTTAAAGTGTTAGTCCTCCTCTGGAAAGATGAATGTGTATTTAAAATGGGTCATTTATGTAGAAGAAATGTGAAATAATTTTGGAATTTGGAGCTTTCTAGACTGAGAAAAGACAGAAAGTTGTATTTTTGGCTCGTGTGAATGAAAGACAACAACTCCCAGAATGCACTTGCTTCGCTGCCCTAGGAGGCCATGCCTACTGGAAACCTCGCAGTAGGTAAACAGCAGTCTAAGTTACTAGTGATTCTCCGTGATGAGTCTGCCCGAAAATGTGTTTCGAGATCGCCCCAAAATATATGTTTTATACATTTGGAAGAAATCGAATGATTATTTTCAACCCTCATTCTAACCCTCTGTCTGAAATTATCCATTTTTAAGAGGCGGCTCTTTTAAGTCTTGTCAATAAACGGCCACTGTTTTGATTGGCTAATGTCATTGCATTTGGGGAAAATATTGACACGCCCTGGCTACTGTATGTGAGCAAATGTTTTAAAAAGAGGACCCATATCATGGATATGTTTGCCATGTTTGCGCTGTAGCTGCTGTCAGATATTACATACAGTTGACTGCTTCATCTTTCAACAAAAGTTTCTTTGCGAACTCTCCATTACGTGGTGCCTCATTTACAAAACAATCTGCAGTAAAATGCTCTGAACAAACATATAATTTGAGACACCATTAAAATAAACCATCCACTTGTTCCTGATGCTCTATCCTTCTGAACAGAGATGCAAACAAGCTGTTCAAACTGAACAAACAACACTCAAAGCAAATCTTCTTTTGCCCTGTTGAATGGGCATCTGCACACTGTATACATTGTAGAGTATGAAAAATGGATATTCATTTTGAGATTTGATAGTGATTACATTTAACAGAGCCCCAAAAATTACTAATTAATAGATTTGTTTTCTTAGAAATGTACTTCAATGGATCCCTAAATGACGGTAAAGGTAATAAAGAGGGGAAATTACGCTATGAGTGACATAATAATGTACATAATGCACAATGCAAATGGTATGAATGAATGTACTATTCCAAATATATACTCATGTATCTAAACAACATATTTGTTTGTTCCAGTATTAAAAACTGCATCCTGTAGGATTGAAGAGCAGAAATCTTCCTGTAAAAAGGAGAGGAAATGCAAAAACACCCACAGACCAACAGCACAAACTACAGATTAGAGCCTTTGACCTCAAGACAGCAACAACAATAGCTATTATGTAGCTGTTTTAAAATGAATGTTGAGAACCAGATTACATGGTGTATTATGGTTCAAAAGGGGGAATTATACCTTATGATGGCAGAGTGAATGACACAAGGCATTTCATTAGGAACTTTCTCTTCTCTCTTACCTGTCGGACGAAGCTGTTGGAGGTTGTGTCTGAGGAGGTGCTGCCATCTGAGCGTTTGAAACGGCTCTTCCTCTTTGCACACTTCCCCTGAAAGAGGGAACATTAGAGAAAAAGAGAGAGAGAGGAATTAAAGAAAATTAAAAATAATGGACTCCCTTTTTGTATGCATGCCCACTCACACAAACACAAACTGTAGATTCCACGTATCCTGTCTATGTGTCCAGATATGATTACGCATAATTACTTATGTCCTCCAGTGTTCTCTGGGAATCAGTAATCTGATTGGCCTTAACACTAGCCAATGGCCTGGCTACCATTGGCAGGGCAGGAATTCATAGGCGCCAGACTCCGTTGCCATCGAGACCAGAAAGAGGATATATTGGGTTTGGTGGCACTAAAAGACCCTGATAGATCAGGCAATACTGTGACATGTTCAAAACCCACATTAACAGCGATGCACACAAGCTTTCTGACACAAATGCTTGCAAAAACAAAAGCACTTAAACACCAAAGAAACTGACTAAATCGGAAAGTTATTATATAGGGTTCATCCAAGGTTCACACAGTTAACGCTGTCATAAGTCCTTCATGGTAAAGAACATCTGAAAGTCGCTGTGTTAAAATGTATGTGCTTGAATAAAAATCTTTTATAGATACAAATGGTCTTTTTGTGTAATAAAAGAAATAAAGGACAATTTCTTTTAAAGAAATACAATCACTGTAGTCAGCACTATAAGGTAGGCGTGTAACAATATATCGTGTCACAATATATTGCGATGTTGCAAAAATGTAACATCGTGGATGGTGACAATATCTATTGTGTACACCCAAAATATAAATTACTGTGTGAGAAAATGTTTTCATGTCAGTATACATTAAACTAGTATAATGTTGAATATAATGGATAATAATGCAATGGGGAATATTTGTGGGTCCTGATAATGTCAAATGTCTTATGTTACCACGGCACTTACCAGTAAAAAGTTGCTTAAAGTGGTAAAAGAAAAATTCTGTTTTCAACTTGAGAATCATGAATATTTTTATTCTGGTGTCACCATTGTCTTGTGCATTGGGTTACCTGCACTGTAATAACAAATTCACCATTTTAATCAACAGTACATTTTTTGTTAACCTGGCTTTTAATATTGTAATAATATTATTAAAATAATACCTGTTGCAATTGATCAAACATTAAGAATGTTGTGTTCACATAAATTTAAGTGATTTTAGTGTTTCTTCAACTAGATGAATTGGTGGTCGTAGCCTTAAAGCTACACTGTGTAATTTTTACCCCCATCTATCGGTGAAAAGATATATGACCATCCAGTGAATATTAGTTTCTGTTCCTCTCAATTCCGATTTCGTTTTAACTCTTACGGTGGCCAATGTAGTCCAAGATTAACATGGCTTCCAGTTCGACCTCGTCCATGAGTATTAACTCAAACGTAAACGCGAAAGCTGAAGCTTGAATTAACGGGTATGTCCCTCTTTGGCTAATGTACTTTCAAGATGGAGGGGCAACATGGCGACCGACATTAGAACCGCTTACCCGTATGTATTTTCAATGGCATATTATACACTCACGAGAATACTTTATTACTTGAACGAAGTAAATATACATTAATGAGCACATATATTTTTGAAAGAACTAAGTGTTTTTAGCTAAGAATAAACTAAAAGAGTTACACAGTGTAGCTTTTAAAAATTTAAGCTTTTAAAAAATTAATGTGATGCAACTGTGATTTATCTTAAAATTAATTAATTTCCTTAACATACTTTACATTTTTTACAAGTTCTTAGTAATGAAAGTGTTTAGAAACAAAGTATTTGCATTTCTTTTGAGTTTGTGTAAATAATGATCTAATGTTTTGTTCTATAATTTCAGAGTTGCCTTCTTATATCTAGTTAATAGACTTATTTTTTCCTGTAAATCACATTAAACTGATAAAATATTTTTAAAATATAATTAAATTAGGTATACTGTATCAGTGATTCAAAATTTCAGCCACAAATAAGATAATTTATTTTAAATTTAATTCAGTGATTGCTTTTATTAGCCGCACCATATGACGAGTGGTCGCTCCAAATGACACAAAGACCTTATATATTTAAAAATCTAATTAAAGAGATACATGAACAATACATTTTATACAAAAAATAGGTTTAAACCAGATTTTATACAAATTACACAAAAGTTTCCTGAACACAATCATTTTATAAACACATTCTTTTGTAAAAATCACATCGCAAACATGTGCACTTGCACCATTTCATTTAACTTGACTTAGAACTTCTAACAAATAATAATGTTATACAAGTATTGTATACAGGTAGCCTGACATTTGGGGTAAATAGTTTTCAATTTAAATAGGGATCAATTACTTATTTGTTTTCTTACAATCATCATTTACACATTGGAGAGGAAACATCTTCACAAGAAAAAAAATAGACTGATTAGGTCATGATTACAAATACAACAGAGCCTCAGAGGCACAAATTGTTGCTTATTCTGATACCAGTTTCTCCTCTCCTCCTCATATCCTACCCAGCCCAAACCCACCCTCCAACCCTTAACTAGATTCACTCAAGGTTTTGAGCAGAGAAAAAAAGAAAAACACACTCAACACTCACACACATACACCTCAACCCTTTCCCATTGCCATCCGTACATCCCTCCTCCATCATATGATATCCACAGGGATCCGCATTAACATCATAGAACACAGAGCATTGGACATACAGTATCAGGTACATCCTGACTCTCATCCTCTTCCTTCTTTTTATAAAGAAACCACAAAGGTCAATACAATATTCTTTCTGAATAATGATTACATAACAGATTTAATTACATATTGTATGCATTAGATGCTAATTCCAGAAAAAAAACAAAAAAACAACAAAAAAAAAAAAACAATCCCGGTCCCGGGCAGCATATGTATAAGATGTCAGAAAAAAAAAAGGGTCTGAGCTTATCAACATCTTTTCATTTATTTTCTCTAATAGCTCTGTCCAACAGTCAATATTAGAGGATTTTGAATAGTGTAAACATCAAGGGGGTAATCCACTAGCCGGAAACTGAAGTCTACCCGGGGCCGCCATTGGCTGACAAGCCCTCCCCTGTTGTTAGCAAATCCATTGACTCCTATTCATTTTAGCAGCAAAAACTTTACATCTGAGGTGTTTAAAGACTCCATTTGTCCATTGTTTATTTCTAAAGAAACACGACAATGTATAGACCATTTCACAAGATGTAAACAACACTGGTCCAGAAGCACTTCCTGCTTCAGTTTAACACTACATAAAAGCTGGGATAAAATACAACCAACAGAACATTTAAAACTGAGTCAAAAAGTTAAACAAACATCTTTAAGATGTTTTCTTTACATGTGAATTGTGAAATAAAGAAAACAGTTACAAACTGAAACAGGAAGTGTTTCTGGACCAGTGTTGTTTACATCTTGTGAAATGGTCTATAAAAGTCTCAATTACTTTGTATCTTACATTATGGAACCATAGAAGCAGTTTTTGTAAAAATAGGCTAACGATTGCGTCATAACAGGCGACTCCCATAGAGACATGATAAATTGATCTTCAGCTCTGCAAGATTCAGAAGGGAATGATTCAGATTCCTCTTGGCACAGCTATTAGAAGACGTACAACAGCGAGACAGGTTGCATCTACACCATAAAGCACAGTGTGAGCACTAAGTGAGTGGTTCTAATTGACTTCACTTTTCTCCGTTGAAGTCTATGGGGTCGCTGTGTCCATTTCTTTTACTGTCTATGGTAAATTTGCTGTAGAAAACTCTAATTGAGCAAAATGTTAAGCTTTTTAAACACCACTACAATAAGGTCTTATGGAAACTAGAGCAAAGTCTGACACATTTGCTCTTTAGTTGATTCTGGGAACAACACAGGGGAAAAAAAGCCTCAACAACAATGGTTTTCAGCATTGGTTACTCTAATAATGATGATTACAGGCACAGACTAATTGCAAGCTTACTGGAAACTTTTACATAAACCAAACCACAATGCCATATCTTTACCAATATTGGTAAACATCCCAAGAACTTGCCTCTATCTGTGCAGATGAAATAACATAACACCAACAGAAGGACAGAACCCCACTGTGGGGATGGCTACTGCACACTATAAATGTCTCATAATAGTCTTTGAAAGTCGCAAAAAAGAACAATTTAGCACTGCCTTTACAAGTTGACATAATTGTCGCACATTAAAAAACTAAATAAGACCTCAAGTTGTGTCAATCACGCTTACACACACTGTCTCCGAAAGTCAAGTCATAAAAAAATTAGGATCGGGTACAATTTTCTGCGTTTTTTCACATTCGTAGCAAGCATTTTGAGAGGTGTTTTGACGATTCAATTTCGCCACCGAATGACGAATATGAAAAAAAAAGCGTATGAAAAGCGTATGAGATGCGTCTGACTCACTGTCCAGGAAACTTTTAGGCATGAATAATTTTTTTTCAAAGAAAAAAAAGTTTAAATATGTCTATAATATTTTGTTTATAATAGTTTATAAACAAAATATTATAATAGTAATAGTTATATACATTTATAATAGTTTTAAGGGTTAAAATGATTGACTTCAACAACATAATCTGTCCTGTATGGAATAGATTGGATCAAACAAGAATTTCAGTTTTAGTTTCAGTAATTTTAGTACTTAAACTTATTTATTTCAGCAGTTTTAATTCACATTTTTAAGTTTAAGTTTTACAAGTAATATTTATATTTTATTTTATTTCAGTCTTGTTCCAATTATTGTAATAGTTTTAAAAATAACTATGGTGAAAATAACCTTATTTCATTTTTGACACCACTTGTACCTTTAAGGCCAATTCACACTGCACAGACAAATTGCAACAAACAACACGTTTGTTGGGTTTTAGCGGATCAGTGTGTTACCCCTGTCGGGGTCTGTTGGCGTTGGTCAGGGTTTGTTTTCACCTGAACATGTCCAATCAGCATTTGTCGGTGTCAGGGCAGTGTGAAAATGACTTTATCAAATTCTGAAATCCAACTACCAACTTGTTTTTTGGCATTTGTCTGTGCATACATCACTGTAGCCAAAGACCAAGCAGGATATCAGAGAGCAATGCAGTACACAATACACATAAAATATTTTAATCCAACAACCAAGTTTACAGACCATAAACCATTTAAAGAGCCCCTATCATGGATTTTTGGAAAATGACTGTTCATGTAGTGTGGAATATAGCTCTAAGGGAATGAAAACATCCTGCAAAGATTTATATCTGAAAGTGCACCGTATATAAAGTTATTGTCTTTCAAAAGTGAGAGTCGACTCTGAGTCTATGAAATGAATTGTTTTTGAAACGAGTCATTAGCTGTTTCGTAGTGACGTAGATACAAAACATTAGCTCATTGGCCGCTCCCAACAACTGCGTGCACAGACGGGAGTGTAAACTTGAAGTCTAGAATACATTCAAATACTTCAGCTGAATAGCATCATGTCGATTAGACGCTGTGTTCTACATTGCAAAGACAGTTCAGCCACTTGTTTTCATTGCCCAGGGTCGAGCATGTGAAGAATCAGTGGTTAGAGTTCATATTTGCAACGATACCACAACAGTATAGCCCGAACCTTGTGTTCTTCTCATCATTCATTTTATTTGACATTTTTTATTAAAGAGGAATAGCCCCTTGAGATGAGCCATCTCGTTTTCGAGGGGGTCCTCGATTCTAGATTCAAATAAAACAAAAAAACTGACCTTACAGCAGCTTGAATTTAACATAACAAATAGCAAAAAGCCAAAAAACAAAAACAAAAAACAAATACACAAGAAAAACAAACAAAAAAAAAAACACAAAAAAACAAACAAAAAAATGCTATGCAGTAGTGCTATACAGCTAAATATATAAACCAAAACAAAACAAGACAATCATTCATGCAAGACTCCCAAAAGGTGACACACTCCTCCCTAAACAGAGTAAACCATATCATTTCATTTGTACCAAGACAACATCAAAATACAGACAAAAACTATATATGTACCATGCCAAGAGAAAAAAAAAAAAGTTACAGTGAGAAATAAATATAATAAAATAAAATAATGCTAATCAAAAGCAATTGCATGTATTCTGGAGATGTTGAGCTAAATGACTTTTAAATATTGGAAAAGAAGTTAAAAAGCGAATTGAAATTGGAAGTTTATTCCAATCATATGGTGCTTTATATTGAAATGCATATCTTCCTATTTCTTTATTGATCTGTGGAGTGTAAAAATAAATTTGATTATTATGACGCAAATTATGAGATGACCTAAATGGAGTTAAATATTGTTTTAAATAAGCAGGGTAATTCATATAAATGCATTTAAAAACAAACTGTAACCAATGAAAACACCTTCTATTTGATAAGGTCAGCCAGGACAATTGATGGTACATTTCACAATGGTGTGTTCTGTAGGGGCAGCGGAGTATAAATCTACATAGGCTATTGTAAACTATATTAAGGGACTGAAGACAAGAGGCAGTAGTGTTTTGATATACAATGTCAGCATAATCCAAGATTGGCAATAGAAGTTGAGAAACGATTCTTTTTCTGACATGATAATTAAAACAGTTAATTGATTGGTATAGAATTCTAAGTGAGCAGTTGAGCTTATTAGTTATATTATGCACATGAGTGCTGAAAGAAAGATCAGAGTCAAGCCACAGGCCAAGATACTTAACCTGGCTAGTATGTTTTATAGGAGTTTTATCCAAAAATAAAATATTTAGTGAGTTTTCTAAAGAATTCTGTTTCATTTTAAAAAGCATTGAAAATGATTTTGATTTGTTAAGTAGAAGCTTATTAGACAATAGCCACCTCTGAACTGAATCAAAACCATTTTGTAATGTAGTGCTGATGTCACATATATTAGATTTAGAACAATAAATGACTGTGTCATCAGCATAAAGCTGAATATTGCATCCAGTACAGCTACGCGGAAGATCATTGATAAATATTGAAAATAATAAAGGCCCCAAAGAGGAGCCTTGAGGAATTCCTCTATCAATGACTGTGAACTGAGACAAACTGCCCCCAAAGGACACACACTGGCGACGATTATGTAAATAAGAATTAAACCAAAGCAAGGAAGAGGTAGACAAACCAAAAGAGTACAATTTGTCTAAAAGTAAATAATGATCCACTAAGTCAAAAGCTTTAGTAAGATCTAGAAACAACGCACCTGTACACATACGATTATCAAAACTCAAGAACACATCATTAGTAAATTTAAGAAGGGCTGTAGTGGTAGAAAAATGTTTTCTGAATCCAGATTGGCATTGAGATAATAAATCATTATTAGCTAAATAATTCGATAATTGGGTAAAAATCATTTTCTCAAAAACTTTTACAACACTGTTTATGATTGAAATTGGTCTGTAGTTATTAATATTATCAGACTCGCCATTTTAATGACGAATCATTCAAAAACATATGAATTCAAATGTGGATTTGCAAGCCGGTTGTTCCTGAAGGAGGGCTCAGTATCCAGTGTATATGGATCAGGTTCGTCCTCCTCCGAATCACAATCTGTAAGTATTATTAATAAGTTTGCTGTTATGTTTTCTGTAGCATGCACAATAGTTATATCGTGTTGTGTGTGTTGTCATGTTCACTTTGTGCAGCTTCCTAAGCGGGGTAAAGTTAGTTTTGTTTTTGATATTCACCAGACATTCATTGAAAAATGGCAATTACCTCCTAAATGACTTGTATGACTTCTATATAATAAGCACTGTCCCTCAAAAGCTCCCGCAATGTGAGTTTCGCCGGGAAAGCTCGCTCTTGACGGACACGCGAGTAAGGGACCGTGTGGAAAGTGCACTTTTTCTGACACATTTGTTCAAACACTATACAATTTAACACTTGACAAGCTATAATCCTGGTTATGGGCGTTCCTTTTCTGACAATCTCTGCCAACGGTCTACCAGTAACAACTGACTGGGTCATTTGATCAATCGCCGCAGATTCGCGTCACTCAAAGGAGGTGTTTGGGAAAATGAATCGTCGAAAGAATCATTTGGGAGTCGTTGAGCAAAGAAATCAGTTAAAAATAAATGCATATTGACAAATAAAGTTTTTTTTATCCTTGCATGCACGTTAAACTGTTTTTGGGAACTCCAAAACAAAAATAGGAACATTTCAAATGCTATGATAGGGGCTCTTTAATGTGGAAGGTTAGTGAGAGGCAGGAAATGCTCATATACAACAAAACCAGATCTGAGAAAGGCCAGCAAAATGTCAAGGGAGGGAGGAGGGATGTATTGCTATGGTGATGAGAGATTTCCTGTTGACAAACAGCCTCTGAGGCTAATTGGGTAATTAAGGGAGAAAAGCTGTGCCACAGGGCCGGGGAAAGGATTTGAGTTTCACACTGTCACCACTAGTTTATCACAGAAAACGAAGAGAACAGAACAGAAGACTTAATAAAGTTTAAATGTAATGTCCTCAAATGACCATGTGTGGCTAATGATATTAATATCTATATTAAATTCTGACATATGGTCCTATGCTTAACAAAACTACACTTTTTCTGTACTCAACCACCTTGTTCACACACATTTAGACTCGCTTCTCGACACTCCGCCTCTTCACAGCTATGTATAGACATGATTCAGATAGAGCACCTCTCCACAGCACAGGTCACACACATTCACGCTACTGCATTATATAAAGACCATTATATAAATACAGCCCTAACAATCAGAAACACTACTGAAATATCCATCCACACATCAAACTAATAAGCCATGCTGAACAGGAGGATGACCTTAATGGAACAGTTGCACATTCATACATCAACCATCCTCTGAAATAAACCACTAAACAAAGAAAAGAGCAAAGCCAGAGAGAGGAAAGGGGAGAAATGCAGGGGCGTAGAATATAGTATAGGGACGCAAGGGACGTTTTCCTACCAATATTCAGTGAGACTAGTATATCCCTAGCAATAATTTCGATCAAAACTTAAAATATATGTATGATGTCCCCGTCCCCACCAATTCAAAATCAAACCTACGCCACTGGAGAAGTATTTAAAAAATTAAGTTTGTCCTGTCTCCTCACAAATAGAAAATGACAAACCTAAATTTTAGACAGAAAAGGGGAGAAGAAAGAGGAAGAGAGTGATCAGGAAGCTGTTTGTTCAGCTTTTACAAGGTCATGTTATCACCAAGGTGGGCAATTACATTTCGGGCAGATTTTGGCACTTAGCAGTATAGATGGCAAGTTTGCACGCTTGCTGAAGTAAGAGGTCATAGAAAAGAAAAGACGATGAAGTGGACCAAAACTCCATCACAAGTAGGCCAAAAGCCACTTTTTAAAACAAACAAAAAAAGTAGATTCTTTTTAAATTCCCCCTTCAATTTACGTCTGAATTAGGTTCAATTAGGAAAACAAACACTGCCATCACAGTTAGGATAGATAGATAGATAGATAGATAGATAGATAGATAGATAGATAGATAGATAGATAGATAGATAGATAGATAGATAGATAGATAGATAGATAGATAGATAGATAGATAGATAGATAGATAGATAGATAGATAGATAGATAGATAGATAGATAGATAGATAGATAGATAGATAGATAGATCTATTGTTTAATTAACAGAGATGGTTCGTAACTTATCAACAGAATAGACTATCATAAAAAATGCAAGACTCTAGGTGCCAGCTGTCTAGAGAGACAGAGTGAACAGGGACCAGGTGATGAAATAATGTTTTCCCATTAATAACCGGGGAAAAAATGTTCTAAACAAATGTCAATATTCGAAACAACGTAGTTCATACATTGGTAAACAACTTTCTGTGCCTTTCCTCGCAGAATCACTTCTAACATTGTGCCGAGCGCGACCGCAATGATGCCGCCTTGTTGCCAAGAAACCACAATTTGAGATAACTTACGCTTTATAACGACTAATCTTCACCACTTCAGATTTTAAACAAAATAAACAAAATATGTGATTTCTCCATTCTTAGATAGCGGGCAGCAGGTTGTTTTTTGTCTTTCGTTGGTTGCTCGCACTAAGCTGAGCAGTGTCTCTCTTACCTGAGCGTGAGAGCCGTGGTGGTCGAACATGTCCATCTGGATTTCCTGGGTTGAGGTGGAAGGCGTCCTGGACATAATACCCTCCTGTACCATTGATTTAAACTTTAAATTCGGTTTTATTGTTTCATTTAGATCCTGATTTCAGTTTATTATGCATTGTAAAATAATTAAAGATAAAATAATGCAGACGAAGGTGGTTTCCTCTTTCCTGTGTCTTACAGATGCCTTGCCACTGCGCTGTTGCGCCCCCAGCCCTGGTGGCGTTGATCAGAAACCCTTTCCCTTCCCTTTGCAAATACAACGACGAGCCGCCTGCCTAGTCTCCAGCTGTTCAGCGGAGGAACCAAGCTCCGTCCTCCTTCCTCATCAACCAATCAAGTAAGAGCGGGGCTTGGCTCGTTGACTATCCCCGCACTGATTGGCTGATCGAATGAATATTATTGTGAGATGGATGACGGCAGTTCTACTCCTCACTGTACTGTCATGAACGCGAGATGACCACACCCTGATTGATTCTAAATAAACCACAATATTCATTTTTTTTTGCTACTACTAAAATGGCCGAGTTATTTTAGCAAACATGAATCCAGTTTTTCCAATTGCCCATGTTCTGTCGATCTGTCCTACAGTTTTTCGTACCGTGATGCCAAATTGTAGGCACATTGATGATCCTACTACATCATAATTTTTCACTACGCACCTCGCGTCGATGAGGTGACTATATATTATAGTCAGTGTTATTTTGCCAAAGATTCTTATTAGGCCGTGGTTGGATGATTTTTCTGTGCTTTATCAGATTGTCTTAGCACTATGAAATAAACGGGTGATATTTAATGATATTTTACACCAAACAATCAAATACAAATCATTTTAAAATGATTCATAATCTATTTTATTGTCAGAGATGAAGATGATTAACAAAACAATACAGTAAATAATAAAAAATAGCAACAGCAACAAGGAAAAAAACAACTGATTGATTGAGTGGGGGTTCAATCTTCAGCTGGCTGTCACGTGACCTGTCAGTGGCTGGCCAGTTGTCTGGCAGTCTGCCTTTGTCCAGTTTTAGGATCCATTGATTTTTGGCAGTTTTTGTGCTTTGTGTTCCTCCCTTTCTAGCTAATTTATTATGCAACTGTTGATATGATTATGTTTTTTATTATGATTGATGTTTTGGGACTGTTATCCCAATTAAGCCAGTCAAATGATCACTTAGACAAGCGCCAGAAGCTGCCAGTCTTAAAGAAGTGTTGTAAAAGAAGTGTAAAATGGTGCAATACATTCCAAAATATGTTGTTAAGTGTTGATGTTGAATCAAAATATTTCTTTCTAAAGCATTTTTTTCCCCATCATGTCAGTTCAATTTGTTTCTCATTTAACACACCAATGACTTTAAAAGACCTTTCGGGGGGTAATTTGATTAGTCAGATTAATTTAATTTTGTTATTTTGAGGTTTGTTATTGTCATCATCCAAACAGTAACTTGTTTTGCTATCTAAAAAGTTCACCCAGGGAATTTAAAACAAGGCCTGTTACAGTAAACTTAGCCTAAATTTAGTCTTCCAAAGTCACCAGAATTGAATGTTTTGGTGCTATTTTATCAAAAATGTCTTCACAGGTGCCGCATGCCCCCAGTGACCATCTCGCTAAATTTTGAAATACTTTAACATTTTTTGGAGTAGGTTGGGGTGTCATACTAAAAAAGGCACTTTGCATTTTTTGCTGCATCAACACACTAACCAACTATTATTTCACTAGATTAGGCTACTAAAGAAACCCCAGACAGGCTCTCATCTCTCAACAGCTGAAACACTGCCCCCGTGTGGTCATTTTATTAAACAGCATTTCAAAGCTAGCCTACAAATGCGATTGCCTTACAACACCCAGCAGTAATTTGTGGAACGTACCATTCCTGTTCTCGAGGTAGGCATATCATGCTCTAAATATATATTAAAGCTCGTGCGTGATTAAGTTATAATATAATTGTTTAAAGCGCTGAATCTACATCGAATAATTACATTCAATGCTTTAAAACATCTACTAAATGACCTCTATAACTCTACTACTACCTACACCCTTGGTACCAAAGAGCTACCAAAGATAAAACAATATAATTGGACATATAATAGAATACCATAGATCTAGGGATTACAAGTAGGGCTATAATAATTGTATTCAGATATTTACAGATGGATCAAAGGAAATACAAACGGTCTTACTGTGGATATTAGTGAAAGAGCATCTTACTATAGTATCTGACTGAGTGTGTATGCTGTAGAGTAAGTTGCCATTTTGGAAGCAGTAGAGTGGAGCCAATATTTTATTATCTATCTAAAAGGCAAGCAAAAAGAAAATGTTAAAATCAATATAAAGTTTTCTAAATCAGAGGGAATAAGCACAGTGTGGGATGAAATAATGGTCAAATGGCAGCAGCAGTGGCATAATGAAACAAAAGGGAGGCATTTATATTATATAGAAAACAGAGTGGATGTGTCAAGAGATAATGGTATGAGAATAAGAATAACCAGAATAAGAATGGTGCATATTAACCATAGATATTAACCTGGTACTCTTCATATTATGCGAAAACACCCAACAGGAATGTGCAGCAGTGTCAGGAGTTTGAGACGGTTGAGCATTTTAATATGTTGTGGGAAGTTTAATCAAGAATTACAATAAATTATGACCAAGTTACAGAGGTAACACTTTACAATAAGGTTCATTACATTAATTAATGTATTAGCTAACGTGAACTAACCATGAGCAATACATTTGTTACAATATGTATTAATCTTTGTTATATGTATTATATGTAATCCAACTGTTTGTTCATGTTAATTCACAGTGCATTGATTTTAAAAATTTATTATGCATGTAATTATGTAATTTATTATATATTATGTTGAAATTAATTTGAACTAAGATTAATACATGCTGTAGAAGTATTGTTCATTCTTAGTTCATGTTAACTAAGGTAGTAGTAATGAACCTTATTGTAAAGTTTTACCGTTACAGAGTTTAGGATGAAAGTTTAGAGAGAAATATTAAAAGTATTTTAGAATGTGCAGAGAAAACAGAAATATTTAGTAGGCTTTTAAAAAGAAACTGGATTGGACAAGAGGATATAGTGTAAAGGGAATTTAGTACAGTAGGTGGCAGTAATGCAACAAATTGGATGCAAGCGGCCATTAAACCCACAGTAGAAGAAGAAGAATCTTCCTCATTGTCAGTGGCTTTCGACTTCCGCTGACTAGCAGCCATGAGGTACGGTTTAATTTGCGATTTACTCTGTTTTATTGTTCTCATTTATTTATCTAATTCGTTTGTTTTATGTGCATATTGTCAGATATACACTCTGTGCTCTTTTTAATACAGATAATTAGACGATGTACGATGTAATGTTGCTATATTGGTGTAACGTGAGTCGCCATGTTATGTCTTCAGACGGGCAAACGTGTTGTCGGAACGTTTATAAGCTGTTGTGACTTTACACGTTATATTTATTTAAATTCATTGTACGCAATAAAACGTAGGCTATCATTGTGTGTGCTTTTTATTTTTGTTAAACTTCTTTTTTTATTTTATTATTTTTTTCCGGTGATAACAAGTCTACGAGGTGAATGCGGCCTGCTTATCAAACATGTTCAGACATGATGCGCCATATAAAGATTAGGGTTACTCTGACGTTTTCTTGTCCTAAAAGCTAGGGCAGTTAGAAATAAACGCTAATATGTCCTCATATTTTTATATTTTACTATATATAATATAATATTTATTATATTTATTATTTAAAAAAGAAGGAATTACAGTTATGTACTTTTGTGAATCTAAAACTGCAAGACACCTTGTTAGGCAGCATATTTTGCTGTAGACCATGGCTGAATATTAATTCAAATTATCCAATTAAGTTAATGAAATTGTGTAGCTTTGTACTAAATGTCAAGAATGTATAGGATTGATCTAAAACTGTCTTTTTTTTTTCCTCCAGCATGCTTCGGCTTCAGAAGAGGTTGGCGTCCAGCGTTTTGCGCTGTG
Source organism: Pimephales promelas (assembly GCF_016745375.1). The sequence continues at coordinate 11,578,629 of NW_024121321.1, forward strand.
GCAAGAAGAAGGTGTGGCTGGACCCAAATGAAACCAATGAAATTGCAAACGCCAATTCCCGTAAGCATTTCAGATCTCCCTGAATACTTTTCTCTGCATTGGTGCAATGAATTAATCATCTGCCTTTCTAACTTTACTTAGGGCAGCAGATTCGTAAGTTGGTGAAGGATGGTTTGATCATCAAGAAGCCTGTAACGGTGCACTCTCGTGCCAGATGCCGCAAGAATACACTGGCAAGGCGGAAGGGCCGTCACATGGGTGTTGGTGTGTACCACTTCAATGAAATTTGGTTATAATTTGCACCATTTAGACTGAATTCAAAGAAGTTGCTGTTATCATGGCAACAGGAATCACAGCAATTTTCACATGCCAATTTGTCTTGTGGGGCTTCCAATTAAATCTTTTTGCAATTTTCAGTTGACACAATGTGTTCTATGGCTAATTTAGTGAAATAATTCTGTAATCCAGGGCACTAAAAGTAGGCAGTTGTAGTTGAGCTCTTTTCTGGGTGTGTTGTGATTGGTTATGTTTGCATGCAGGTAAGAGAAAGGGTACAGCAAATGCACGTATGCCAGAGAAGCTGTGCTGGATGAGACGGATGCGTATTCTGCGACGCCTTTTGAGACGTTACAGAGAGGCTAAGAAGATCGACAGGCACATGTGAGTCTGTGTTAAAGAGAGATTCAGTTTAATTGCTTGCATTTTACCCAGAAGTTTTTAATGGAATGACGCTCAACCATATAGCAGCATTTTAGGACTGCTATTGTGAATTACAGATTTGGCAAGATCCATTCTCCTTAAAAGTTTGGAGAATGTACAGTCTGAATTTTAGATGCATAAAGGAACGTTTAATGTTTCTGTGTCTCTCATTCAGGTACCACAGTTTGTATCTGAGGGCAAAGGGTAACGTGTTCAAGAACAAACGCATCTTGATGGAGCACATACACAAGCTCAAAGCAGACAAGGCCCGCAAGAAGCTCTTGTCGTAAGTGTGCTAACCACAATAACCAGTGTGCTCAGCATCACTAAACCTCTCAGCTGCTGTGAACTATCAGAGAATTCTTATTCTGAATTGAGATGAAAATACCTGAAAATATTCCATGGCAGTTTTAAATATAAAACATGGTCTTAATCTCCTGTAAAGAACAGTGCTAATCTGTGTCTTCTTTCACCCTGCAGTGATCAGGCGGAGGCTCGTCGCTCAAAGACCCGGGAGGCACGCAAGCGCCGTGAAGAGAGACTGCAGGCTAAGAAAGAGGAAATCATGAAAACTCTTTCCAAAGAGGACGAATCCAAGAAATAAGTTTCTTATTACTTCTCTCCAAATGTTTTTCAACTGTGATTAAAATAAATACACAGTTTGTTACAAGTCTTGCTACATGTCTCCTGTGTGTGTGTGAGAATTCTGATGGTTAATTTTGTGATCTCTACACAAGGTTAATTCTAGGATACAGATGCTTTAGAAAAGAGCACTCTTGCAACTCTGTAAAATAGAATATATTTTTTAATGCCAATTCATCACAATTATTATTTAACCACATTACTCACAGCACTGAGAATTCAACTGATCTTTTGGGAATAATTAAATGTAACTATTACAAACTACCGGTGTAAGAAATGACTCTGCCTTTGTCTGAAGATATGATTGTCAACTAAATGGCATTAGTCATTTAAGAGAAGGTAAGCTCTTTTGATAAATCCAGGAGGTCATGGCGAGTATAAAGAATTACAGAACTGAAACGTCAAAATGTAAGAAGAATTTAATTGTTCCTTGGTATGAGTCAACTAAGTAATTTAAAGTCTAGCCAGGAAAACGTGTGCATTCGTGCAGTTTTGTTTCATTGAAATGTGCAGATGTCAAATGCGTACAAAGAAAGTCATTCAGTGCCTAAAGGTTTCAATCTTAAATGGCAAATGTGTATAAAATAGATGTATTGAAGGATGTTAATGCAATTTGAAATGTAGCACTACTTGAAATAAGTATAAAATTAACAATAGAAAGTGTTACTATGTGGCGATTTGCAGTCAATACATGGAAGTTAAATTGCAGTTTTTATAATAGACTCCTACGAATATTTTAGATAATTCAAGCCCTACCCTGGGTCCCCTTCAAAAAACCCCCCCAAAAAAACATTTGTTGTAAAGTTAAAAACCTGGGAGTTAAAATTTGACAAATAAATACAGTTTGTAGTCAGATCCAGTGTTTAAAATGTTCTTACTTTTAATGATTTGGAGACTGTAATTCATGCATTCATCTCATCCAGGCAAGATTACTTAAGTCTCTTCATGGTGAATTAATCCTGTCCTCACTCATTTTCAACTGGTGCAGAACGGTGTAGCTCTTATTTTTCACTGGGACAAAAAAAGAGGGAGCATATCACCCCTGTTTTAGCATCACATACGGTTCCTTACCTGTTCAATACAGAGTTGAATTTAAGATTCTATTGTTTTTATTTAAAGCCCTGCATGCACTTGCTCCTTCTTACATCTCAGATCTTCACTCCGTCCCGAGATAAATGCTGAACTGCAGAACTACACGTCACAGCAGTCTTTGGACAGCAGCGCTAGGTCAATATGGCAAGCCATTTTAGCTTTAAATAGCCCCATATCTCTAGTCATAATTAAGTTTTGACTTTTGACTAGAAAAAAAAATCCAATTCCAGATATTTATTTATGCAATTTTGACTAGTTATAATTAAGAACTAAGACATTTAAAGAAAAATGGTACTACCCAGCCAACATTTGTATGTGGGGCCCATATGGGTATGAAATGGGCTGAAAAATGGGCCCCATGTAGGATTGTCCGCGGGTTACATAATGGCCCCATGTTAATTGCCCAGATAAATTTCATGTTGGATTGCACTTGGTACTACGCCGGACCCAAGTGGGCAACATGCACAAGACCCATCTCGGTCCCAGCTTTAACCCAGCCGATATTTATATGTGGGGCCCATGTGGGTTTGAAATGGGCTGAAAAATGGGCTTTGATTGGGATTGTCCGCGGGTTACATAATGGCCCCATGTTAATTGCCCAGATGAATTTCATGTAGGATTGCACTTGGTACTAGGCCGGACCCAAGTGGGCAACATGCACAAGACCCATCTCGGTCCCAGCTTTAACCCAGCCGATATTTATATGTGGGGCCCATGTGGGTTTGAAATGGGCTGAAAAATGGGCTTTGATTGGGATTGTCCGCGGGTTACATAATGGCCCCATGTTAATTGCCCAGATGAATTTCATGTAGGATTGCACTTGGTACTAGGCCGGACCCAAGTGGGCAACATGCACAAGACCCATCTCGGTCCCAGCTTTAACCCAGCCGATATTTATATGTGGGGCCCATGTGGGTTTGAAATGGGCTGAAAAATGGGCTTTGATTGGGATTGTCCACGGGTTACATAATGGCCCTATGTAAATTGCCCAGATGAATTTTATGTAGGATTACACTTGGTACTAGGCCGGACCCAAGTGGGCAACATGCACAAGACCCATCTCGGGCCCAGCTTTAACCCAGCCGACATTTGTATGTGGGTCCCATGTGGCTATGAAATGAAAAGTGGGCTCTGTATGGGATTGTCCACGGGTTACATAATGGCCCTATGTAAATTGCCCAGATGAATTTTATGTAGGATTACACTTGGTACTAGGCCGGACCCAAGTGGGCAACATGCACAAGACCCATCTCGGGCCCAGCTTTAACCCAGCCGACATTTGTATGTGGGTCCCATGTGGCTTTGAAATGAAAAGTGGGCTCTGTATGGGATTGTCCACGGGTTACATAATGGTGCCATGTAAATCGCCCAGGTGGGTTTTATGTAGGATCGCACTTATAAACAGGTGGGCCCCAACTGGGCCACATGCACAAGACCTATCTTGGTCCCAGCTTTAGTTTTTTGTGGGTACTACAAGGTTACTATATGGGCTGAAATATGGGCTTTAAGTGGGTTTGTCCATAGTTTCCATGCTGGCCCCAGCAACTTGCTGGATTTCAGGATTCAGGATTTCTTTTATACAGGATTTCACAGGGCTTTAGGTGGGGCCCAACTAGGAATCATATGCATGTGGCCCAATTAGGGATCATCTGGGCTCCATCTAAATGAGTAGCAACACCACACAAACAAGTTTTAAAGCATTAGAGCACACAGTGATATTGAAATATTTTCAATTTTATTAAAATTACTCATCATATTATGCTATATTCTGAAATTCCAGGGACAATATTTAAAGAAGCAGATTTATGTCAGATTAAAGAGTTCTATTTAATACCTATTTGTTAAAATACATATTTTGAACCTGTATTTGACCCAGTCTTTACTGAACATTTGAACAGGATATAAATTGGTGACAGTTAGAAGAAGCAGCAACTATACAGTACATTTATCAGTACAGCTTACACTGCAGACAGTCATTTGCGCATCTAGACACTCTCCTCCATCTCTTGTCCTGGACTATTTTGAGAGTTCCCTCTCAGTTCCTTGCCAGTTGATCTGTGTTGTCTTCTTAAGAGCCTCTGCAAAACATTTTTTTTTTTTTTTTTTAGGGATTTTGATTTTAGAAAAATCATGTTACTTACACGTCACAATACCTTATGACAGAATAACAATTTTTACTCAGGATAAAAAAAAAACAGCAAAAAAATTATATAGGAATGGTGACGGTTTTGGAATGTCACTGGAAGGGCATTTGGGAAATCAATAAAAAACAGTTTATAAAGTATGCATAATAAGTATAATGATTTATGATTACTTTTAAAGTAAAATTAGGAATGCTCCGATCAATCGGCCAGATATTAGGGTTAGGTTAACTAAGTAAGTAAGTAAAAGTTTATTTATATAGCACCTTTCACAGGTACAAGGCAACAAAGTGCCTTACAACAAAAACATTAATATCATAAAATACACACAATAAAAGCATAGACAGTACATGACCATATCATGTAACACAGGTGCCTAATTAAAAGCCTGAACAAATAAATGAGACTTTAGTCTGCATTTGAAGGCATCAACAGAGTCAAAAGAGCGCATATACAGTGGGAGGGGGTTATTAAACGCCTTCTGAAGCAAAGCCATGAGTTTGTGTAAGAAAAATATTCGGTAACGCTTTAGATTACAGCCCGGAATGTACTATGTAATTAAGAGGAATTTACAGTGTAACTTTCTGCAATTATAGTGTACCTATAAAGGACTTGCATGTAAGTATATGGGTAAAGTTTTGGGAATAATGGGGTAACAACCAGGAGAATTAAAAATATATATTTATACTGTAAGTATTATAGAAATAAGGGTTACTTATTCTACTATTATGATACAACAGTCTTACATTTGGGAGCAATTTAGCGAGTACATACACTGCAAACCTTTTTGTAAAAATTGTGTATCAATACTGTATAGGCTTTTTTTAAAGGACAGGGTACATACAGTATATAGGCATTTATACAATTCTTTAATATTTTTTAAAAAAAATTATAGCAAAAGTGCAGATGTTTAAGTTTTGGCTAACATGTTTCAAGGCAAGAAAAGCTAAGACTATTGCATTTTTTTTAAATACTGGGACATATATTTTGTTTGATGTGGTTACAGGGTAAGTGGTGCTTGTATAATAAATAAAGGTTTCCAAGTCAGTGATATAAAACTGTGTATGTATTTTTATTGTACTTACCCTGTAACTACATGGAACAAGGGGGTAACAAGCACCACCACATGAAACAAGTGTATCTTTCCCCAATATTTAAGCAAAAGTTGCAATAGTTTCGTTTCAGTGCACTTAAGTAAAAAAGATGACTTTATAAATGCATATGTACCCTGTAATTTTTTTTAAAAGCCTGTAATTTTAGAGTAGGTATTGGTTCACCTTTATTTCAAAAAGGTACGCAGTGTACAATTTTCTGGTGAAATTGCTCCCAAATGTAAGATTGTTATCACAATAGTAGGATAAACACCCTTTAGTCCTTTAATACTTATAGTATAAATAATTGTTTAATTCTCCTGGTTGTTACCTCCTTATTCCCCAAACTTAATATATTGTTCCTTTATACTTATATTGTAAGTATGTTATAGGTACACTATAATTACCAAAGGTTACGCTGTTAAATCGCTTTAATTACGCAGTACTTTCCAGGCTGTAATCTAAAGCATTATCAAATATTCATATTTAAAACTTTATTAAATAAAATAACCAGCTTCCGGCCAAGCAAACATACAGATTGCACTTAAGTGTAAAGTGCAACTTATGTGGTTTTAAGTTGATATTTACTCTACACCATTATGCACTACGCTACTTCTGACGTCACAAATTGACCTATGGCTAAGCCATTCAGTCAAACACGATGAGCAGTGCGCACCTAACCTAATACACTCGGACATTCTCTGCTTCCACGTCCATTGAAATGCATTGCAGTTAGTCAGTTTTCATTTTTTGTCATTTTAAGTTTAAAATGGTCAAACGGTGTGCATGGGGTACATACAACTCCGACACTAGGTTCCCGAGAGACTGGGCGACGGTGTGTATTTCTTTACCCTTTCCCAAGCCACTTCTCAACAGAGATAAGTGTCTGCTCTGGATTAAGTTATGCGATTAAGTCATGCGCCGCGGTAGACCACAACAACAACTAAAGTTAGCCTTCTAGCTGCTTTGTACATCATGTCACTTAGCTTAATTAACGTATCTGTAAATAACCGAGATAACAAATGTTAACAATGTTGTGCTGAATGATTCATGTAAATACTGTAGCACCAAACGGTGATGGCAACGATATGCGGTATATCACGTTTACATTGTGACCTGTAAATTACATTTTTGCCTGGAGCTGAAGCTTTTCATCGACCTTCTCAACAATAAAATTATTAATATAACCCTCCAATGCATAGTTAAGGCCCTTAAGGTGACTTTGAGATGATATATAATATTTCTGTCTCCAAAAATCACCAATTGCCTCCTGTAAAATGTCTGCCATAGCGCCTGTCCCCGAATGTTGACTGTTTGTCCAAGTGAGTGGAGGGGGCGTGGCTTAGCCATAGGTCAATTGCATAAGTTTGCAAGTAGGCTGCTTATGGCCATTTAGTTGGAAGCTAGTTGTTTTACTTTAAAAAGTTTAAATACGAATATTTTTCAAACAAAATTTTTGCTTCAGAAGGCCTTTATTAACCCCCCTGGAGCCGTGTGGAGTTTATGATGGATGGATGCACTTTTTTGAGCTTTTTTAAACTAATAGTTGCAAAGGATGGCTTGAGGGTGAGTAAATCATGGGCTAAATACTCTAATTAAATTATGTAAAATCTAATTTTGAAAAATGTATTAAATTAAGTACAATCAAAACACCTCAAAAAGGTTAATAAATCCATACCGGAAGTGGCAGTACAATGTAGTAGATAAAGAGCAATCCTCCACCAAATTGCCAGTACTCATCTGGATCCTTGGTCAATCTGGGATGGGGTGGGGTGATGCGTCCTTAACAATATTAAAACAAAACGTATCAATATCATACCAACATTTGCCATTATAAAACATTCAGAGAACATGAAAAATAGCCCAATAGCTCCCCGGTCTCCACTGTGTGTGTTTAATACTCACTGCTGTGTGTGTGTGTGTGTGTGCACTTGAATGGATGAAATGAAGAGCACAAATTCCGAGTTTGGGGACACATGTCACATCACATCAATTGAAGCTTTAAAAAAAGAAATTGCTACTCCAAAATCAAACAAACCATCAAACAATTTTACCTGTAGCCACATTTATCCTGTTATGACACGTCTGAGGGTCTTTCCCTTGATGTTCTTCCGTGAACTAAATAAAGGGCTCATGATGGTGACATGTTCTCCTTTCTTTGTCACTTTAGAGGAAGAAAGACATAAAGATAATTAGTTACTCAGATTTGTCACTGGTAGAGGATATGACTTTTGATGATGAGTATAATACTTTTGACAACATAATATATTAATCCCAATGTAAGGTTTAGAAGCAATGGTTAAAACTGACTTACATAATGAAGTTGATAATCATGCCGTTGTGGATTTGTCTCTCTGTTGGGTGCCTGCTCTCCCCCCAAAAATCTTCTTCCAGTGCTTGATATATAAAAAATAATAAAAAAAATAAACAAATCTCTTAAGATTAGCAGTTGTCAGTTTTTTAAGAGGTGATGTCAAAATATTTAGAAACGGGCATCTACTAAAATATAAGAGATTTAACGTTAGACCAATAACATTTCTCAACTCTTCTGTAGATTCCAGTGTTTCAGAGAGTAAATGACCGTTTTATCAGTCAAATCATATTTATATAGCGCTTTTCACAATATATCAGTCACTTTACTCATTTGGATTCTACTTCCCTAGTAAATAAATAAATAACTTCTACCAGAATATATTAGAACACATTTCATACTAATTATACTTCAATTTCATTAACATAATTATTGACACATCACCTAAGAAGACTTTATTACACAATGAACATTATATATAATATATATATATATATATATATATATATATATATATTAGACCAAAAAATAAAGTAATAACGTTACCACTATTAAGTGTACCAAAAGTATATTTGCAATAGTTCCACTTTAGCACAATCAAATACACTTACTCAGAAGCACTAACGTTGCTTTCAGATAAATATGGTTAGCTACCCGTTATGTTAACGTTACAAACACAACTGCAGGTAACTTAGTAGCCTACGTCCGTTATCCGTTTATAAAACTCTCGTATGTGACGTTAACGTTAAGTTACACAGAACATTTCTGGGTTAGTTAATGAACTCCATTCACACACGTTTTGTTTATCTGCATTATATATTCAACCATGAACTATATTAACACTCTCATCCACTTATTTGAATGTAATACCTAAACGTTTATATCTCAGTTTTTCTAAAATGATAGTGGAGACAGAAAAATGTTCTCTTACCTGATCGCCAATATTGCAGGATCTCACGCATCCAGTCTGAGCGTCTTCTGTGTGTTCACATCTTCTGTTCTCCTTCGTTTACATGTCACATCGCAAATTAGTTCAAAATAATAATTGAAAGACCGAGTAATCTTGCTGAGCAGCCGTCGTCATCAACTCAAATGTATTTGATTTTTCAAACTTGACCAGTAAAAAGGCGCGCACAGTTGTCATTGGCCAGTTACATAGATGACAGTCAAATTAACCAATCATGATCAAAGAAGGTGAAACAACCGAAGTTACGACGTCACTCTGTAGGCCAAAACGCAGAAGTGAATTTGCATTTTAGCATTACAGTTCCCTCGCTCTAAAGCCTATGGGTTTTTTGAATGGGTTTTTGCTAAATCTCCTTAAATAAGGTCTCTGGTGAACAGAGCCTCTAAATATTTTCACGTTTTGATCTATGACAGAACACACAATTATAACCTGCTTGTGTTTTTTTTTAAAACTTTATTGTGTCTGATTGTGTTTTTTAACATCTTTATATATGCTTCAAAATGTATATAAATTTTGGATTAACTTGTAAATATTATCTTGCTAGACAAAACGTGTAAGGGTCACAACCCTCTGTTAAACACAGATCTTATTTTTTGCGATTTTCCAAAAGTCTATGGGGAAAATGCATTGCTTTTTTACCGAGGGAACCCATGCGCCGCTAGCTTCCGGGTTGTCCTACAAAGTGACGTCATCACTTCGGCACTCTATTGTTTCAGTGGTAATGATTAAAAATGGTGGTAATGATTTTTTTTTTTTTAAGAAATCCGTGTTTAATTTAATTTGTAGGCTATATTATTTGATTACTGTTTTTATGAAAGTGTGTGAATAAAAATGTAATCCTGCAAGCTAAACTTTAGGCACACACACAAAATCGTAAACCCCAAACAAAATCGCACAAAGCAAAAAAAGTTTATTCTGCACTTGTTGAGATTGAAATTATATCCATTATTTTTATTATTGTTAATAATATACTGATTCTATTTCAACACAAATTTATATTTTTGAAGTGGTGTTTTGATCAAAATATCATAAAATGCTACAATAATAATTAGAAATTAATAATTAGAAATAATAATAATTTAAATGTTATGGATTTCTTGAAGACATGACATGATTCAACAAACAGATAAAAAAAATTCAACTGTTTAGCATTAAAATGTTACATTTGTGTACATTGTGTGCATTCTGTACTCCCGCTGCAAATGTGATTTTTGAATTTAGTTTTGATTTTCCCTTCAAACACTGCATGTTGCATTCTAACTTTTTTTACTTGGGCTATTTCATCATCTGGACTGAGTCTCTTTCAATAATCAAAACCCTAACCCTAACCCCAATATTTAAAATCTCTAGAATTACATTGTCACTAACTGACTGACCAGAAAACTCTTGAGTATTTCCATTGAATAAGGGCATTTGGCTGATGCTAGGGGTTTGATTTATTCTAGCCATCTCAAGTCATTAGAATATTTTGATAGATAAGTAGCTTCTGTAACCCGTTCTTCATATTGTACAGTGACCATTTTCGGGATATTTTGAACCATTTGTATAACTATATTGAGATAAGCATATTGCAGTAACTCAGAAGTTTGCAGTAACAAAATTAAACCACTAAAAGTTGACACTTTGAATATTTAGTGTCAATGATTAGGGTTGGAACTAATATCTGCTGAACGCCAACACTCCAGGACTGGATTTGAAGAGCCGTGGCCTATACTGTATCCTATTGCCAACAGTATTGGGACACCCATCCAAGTTATTGAATGGGGGTGTTTCAATCACTTCCATGGCCACAGTTGTATAAAATCAAGCACCTAGGTATGCAGGTGCTTCTACAAACATGTGTAAAAACATAGGTTGCTTTCAGGAGCTCAGTGAATTCAAGCGTGGTACCATGATAGGTTTCCACCTGTGGAATAAGTCCATTTGTGAAATTTCCTCACTACTAAATATGGTCAACTGTTAGTGGTATTTTAACAAGGATTATACTGTAAATCATAAATATACTGTATATAAATGTTTTAATGATTGCACAGATATGTTTTTTTTACAAGTGTATAGTTTATGAAGTCATTTACAGATGCACAATTTATATTTATTCCATAGTTCATTATATTCACAATTATACTTGTATATATTTCCGCATTAAGGATCCATATAGAGATTACTTATGTGGAAACTACTTTGGGCCCATGTAGGCAGCCTATATGGGACTGTTTGTGTTTGCCCATGTCTGACCCATGCGGTTTATCAAAATGGGCCCCATATATTTTTCACATTCAGAACCCATATAGAGATTACCTATGAGGGAACTACTTTGGGCCCATGTAGGCAGCCTATATGGGACTGTTTGTGTTTGCCCATGTCTGACCCATGCGGTTTATCAAAATGGGCCCCATATATTTTTCACATTCAGAACCCATATAGAGATTACCTATGAGGGAACTACCTTGGGCCCATGTAGGCAGCCTATATGGGACTGTTTGTGTTTGCCCATGTCTGACCCATGCGGTTTATCAAAATGGGCCCCATATATTTTTCACATTCAGAACCCATATAGAGATTACCTATGAGGGAACTACCTTGTGGGCCCATGTAGGCAGCCTATATGGGACTGTTTGTGTTTGCCCATGTCTGACCCATGCGGTTTATCAAAATGGGCCCCATATATTTTTCACATTCAGAACCCATATAGAGATTACTTATGAGGGAACTACCTTGGGCCCATGTAGGCAGCCTATATGGGACTGTTTGTGTTTGCCCATGTCTGACCCATGCGGTTTATCAAAATGGGCCCCATATATTTTTCACATTCAGAACCCATATAGAGATTACCTATGAGGGAACTACCTTGGGCCCATGTAGGCAGCCTATATGGGACTGCTTGTGTTTGCCCATGTCTGACCCATGCGGTTTATCAAAATGGGCCCCATATATTTTTCACATTCAGAACCCATATAGAGATTACTTATGAGGGAACTACCTTGGGCCCATGTAGGCAGCCTATATGGGACTGCTTGTGTTTGCCCATGTCTGACCCATGCGGTTTATCAAAGTGGGCCCCATATGTTTTTCCCATTCAGAACCCATATAGAGATTACTTATGAGGGAACTACCTTGAGCCCATGTAGGCAGCCTATATGGGACTGTTTGTGTTTGCCCATATCTGACCCATGCGGTTTATCAAAATGGGCCCCATATATTTTTCACATTCAGAACCCATATAGAGATTACCTATGAGGGAACTACCTTGGGCCCATGTAGGCAGCCTATATGGGACTGCTTGTGTTTGCCCATATCTGACCCATGCGGTTTATCAAAATGGGCCCCATATATTTTTCACATTCAGAACCCATATAGAGATTACCTATGAGGGAACTACCTTGGGCCCATGTAGGCAGCCTATATGGGACTGCTTGTGTTTGCCCATATCTGACCCATGCGGTTTATCAAAATGGGCCCAATATATTTTTCACATTCAGAACCCATATAGAGATTACCTATGAGGGAACTACCTTGGGCCCATGTAGGCAGCCTATATGGGACTGCTTGTGTTTGCCCATGTCTGACCCATGCGGTTTATCAAAATGGGCCCAATATATTTTTCACATTCAGAACCCATATAGAGATTACCTATGAGGGAACTACCTTGGGCCCATGTAGGCAGCCTATATGGGACTGCTTGTGTTTGCCCATATCTGACCCATGCGGTTTATCAAAATGGGCCCCATATATTTTTCACATTCAGAACCCATATAGAGATTACCTATGAGGGAACTACCTTGGGCCCATGTAGGCAGCCTATATGGGACTGCTTGTGTTTGCCCATATCTGACCCATGCGGTTTATCAAAATGGGCCCCATATATTTTTCACATTCAGAACCCATATAGAGATTACCTATGAGGGAACTACCTTGGGCCCATGTAGGCAGCCTATATGGGACTGCTTGTGTTTGCCCATATCTGACCCATGCGGTTTATCAAACTGGGCCCCATATATTTTTCACATTCAGAACCCATATAGAGATTACCTATAAGGGAACTACCTTGGGCCCATGTAGGCAGCCTAAATGGGACTGTTTGTGTTTGCCCATGTCTGACCCATGCGGTTTATCAAAGTGGGCCCCATATGTTTTTCCCATTCAGAACCCATATAGAGATTACCTATGAGGGAACTACCTTGGGCCCATGTAGGCAGCCTAAATGGGACTGTTTGTGTTTGCCCATGTCTGACCCATGCGGTTTATCAAAGTGGGCCCCATATGTTTTTCCCATTCAGAACCCATATAGAGATTACCTATGAGGGAACTACCTTGGGCCCATGTAGGCAGCCTAAATGGGACTGTTTGTGTTTGCCCATGTCTGACCCATGCGGTTTATCAAAGTGGGCCCCATATGTTTTTCCCATTCAGAACCCATATAGAGATTACCTATGAGGGAACTACCTTGGGCCCATGTAGGCAGCCTAAATGGGACTGTTTGTGTTTGCCCATGTCTGACCCATGCGGTTTATCAAAGTGGGCCCCATATGTTTTTCCCATTCAGAACCCATATAGAGATTACCTATGAGGGAACTACCTTGGGCCCATGTAGGCAGCCTATATGGGACTGCTTGTGTTTGCCCATATCTGACCCATGCGGTTTATCAAAATGGGCCCAATATATTTTTCACATTCAGAACCCATATAGAGATTACCTATGAGGGAACTACCTTGGGCCCATGTAGGCAGCCTATATGGGACTGCTTGTGTTTGCCCATGTCTGACCCATGCGGTTTATCAAAATGGGCCCATATATTTTTCACATTCAGAACCCATATAGAGATTACCTATGAGGGAACTACCTTGGGCCCATGTAGGCAGCCTATATGGGACTGCTTGTGTTTGCCCATATCTGACCCATGCGGTTTATCAAAATGGGCCCCATATATTTTTCACATTCAGAACCCATATAGAGATTACCTATGAGGGAACTACCTTGGGCCCATGTAGGCAGCCTAAATGGGACTGTTTGTGTTTGCCCATATCTGACCCATGCGGTTTATCAAAGTGGGCCCCATATGTTTTTCCCATTCAGAACCCTTATAGAGATTACCTATGAGGGAACTACCTTGGGCCCATGTAGGCAGCCTAAATGGGACTGTTTGTGTTTGCCCATGTCTGACCCATGCGGTTTATCAAAGTGGGCCCAAAATGTTTTTCCCATTCAGAACCCATATAGAGATTACCTATGAGGGAACTACCTTGGGCCCATGTAGGCAGCCTAAATGGGACTGTTTGTGTTTGCCCATGTCTGACCCATGCGGTTTATCAAAGTGGGCCCCATATGTTTTTCCCATTCAGAACCCATATAGAGATTACCTATGAGGGAACTACCTTGGGCCCATGTAGGCAGCCTAAATGGGACTGTTTGTGTTTGCCCATGTCTGACCCATGCGGTTTATCAAAGTGGGCCCCATATGTTTTTCCCATTCAGAACCCATATAGAGATTACCTATGAGGGAACTATCTTGGGCCTATATAGGTTGCTTATATGGGATTGATTGTGTTTGCACATGTCTGTCCGATATAGTTTGGCCATGTGGGCCCCATATGTATTGCCCCATTCAAAACCCATATAGAGATTACCAACGTGGGTGCCACATTGGGCTCATGTAGGCAGCCTATATAGGACTGATTGTGTTTGCCCATGTCTGACCCATATGGGTTATGAAAGTGGACCCCATATATTTTTCCCATTCATAACCCATATAGAGATTATCTATGTGGGTACTACCTTGGGCCCACGCAGGCAGCCTATATGGGACTGGTTGTATTTGCCAATGTCTCACCCATTTGATAAACCCAAATGGGCCCCATTTGTGTTCCCCATTTTGAGCCCATGCCCTCATTTCCCATTAGTGACCCAACTAGGACCCACATAGGGAGCCCACCTATTTTTGCCCATGTGGGACCGACGTAGCTGACCCAAGTGGGCCCCAGAAAAGATGCCCATTTTGGGACCATACCCACTTGGTACCCACGTAGCCCAAGCATAAACCATGTGGGGCCCACATATACATGTTGGCTGGGTAAACAGTACCAAATTATGGGTTCTTCGGCTTAACAATAGCAGAACACTTTTTGGTGCTAAATAGAACCCTTTTTAGAAGGTTCCAGAAACCTGATGAGGGTATGGTACGGGACAGAATCTGAAATAAAAAATTGAGTTTAAAAAATTTGCATGTGGGGGCACAACTGCAAACATGGCTATCTTAATATGGTAATGACAGTATGCATGATAATGCATTGTCCCGAGGAGCCTTAAAGTCCATGTAAAGTCAAAATTAAGTATGTGTTCTGAGTCTGTCATACCACAGAAAAATGTGTTATTAGCCACCCAGCCAAATTTGAATGATAAAAAAGCCAGCAAGTACATAAAATAAGCTATCAAAATCATGAAAAAACGAGCAGATTCTCTGCTCTCAAACGCTGGGGGCGTGTCCGCTGGCTGCGCTGAAACCACGCCCACTAGCGGGAAAGCTGTTGACGGTGATATTAGCTGATTAGCTTTTGGAGACGGGAGGATGAACACTGAGGCGGGAGATCGTCGTTTTGGCCCCGTTCACCAGTAACAGCGGATTATGCAACATGACATCATGACTTTTGCGTAAACATATACGCCACTTTCGAGTCAGGTGGCGTGTTATCTCTACGCATTTTGAGCTATCTGCGTGTATCCGCGTGTATGCGTATATGTCTACGCCATTAACGTCCGCGTCATTCCGCGTGTCCGTACACGCAGTCAAATCTCCAGTCATAAATGCCATTAACCCCAGTGATGGTTAAGTTTAGGGATGGGGTTGAGGTAAGTCATATCTTTTTTTTACCTAGGATGGTAAGGGAACAATCATAAATGCCATTAACCCCAGTGACGGTTAGGTTTAGGGACGGGGTTGAGGTAAGTCATATATTTATATAACGTTAAGTCAATGGCGTTCATAAACACGCTGAAAGGCGATTATGCGTCTTGATAGCACGCCAAAAATGGAAATACGAATTGGCGTGTCATACACACGCTACTTCATGAGATCAGCCTGGATTATCAGTGAATCCAAGTTGTCTCTGAGGAAAGTTTATAAAACGATCCAGTGTAAAACGATCACTACAGAGGCGGGTGTTGGGGGTGATCCTCAGCTTTTCATCAACAAGGTTGGCTCTCTAAAAACCTCTTCTTGATGGGATCGTTTTTAGGGGAATTTAAATGAAGATACCGATCTGTTTTGTACATGATCGCATCCAGGTAGTAGCCCATGCATGTCCGTGTCGAAGGCATCTAGAAAACTGTAGGCTTAGCTGTAGTAACTAATAATACTGACAGTCACGCGCGATTGAGCGGTGAATGCGAATGTGCTGCTCGGGGAGTGTGTGTGGAGAGGGGGAGATCAGACTCTGTGCGTCATCAAATAGGGGGGTGTCCAGCAGCTCATGGGCTCCAGTGCGTCATCGAGCCCTGTTTTAGCCCCGCCTAATTAATCCGTAAAATTGCAATGGTGAAAAACTGTTTAACGGTCTAACTCCACATGTCAGTACTTCACAGTCTTTGTAATATGTTTTAGCAATACATATGTAACATTTATAATGCGTTTAGAACATTTTTTGTAGAATTGCCTTTACAGGGACTTTAATGATCCTTGTAGATCTCTATCAAATATAAAAACTGCTAGGTTTACACTTTCAGGTGAAAACACTTATAAATGCAAATTGAAACATGTTTAAATACATTGCACATGTCACAAAAATATACACAAGAGAGACTTTTGCACTGATTTAGCTCAAAGGGATTTATAAATGTCTAATAATCTGCACGTCAAGCATTTTATCTGCCCTTTCCTCTATGGTGTTCTTGTACTGTCAGACACTAGCCGCTAACACCAGACCATGCATCATTGAGAATGAGCAGCAGCGTGAATATATATAAGATATATTCAATTACATTACTTTCAGATGTCTAAAAATGTATTTTAGATATCTTTAAAGATTAATTAAAGTTGAAATTGTATTAGAGATACTGTATCTCTAATTACCTTTATATATGTGTGATTGAGGATAGGCCTATAGCCTACATGACGTCATTACAGATATTAAATAGAATACTAGTCAAAACTTGTTTAGAGATATCTATATTTTGATACTATCTAAAATGTTTTTTATGGATAGTTAAACCATAGTTCTATACGTCAATTCAGCCTGCCATACCACAGTATGTGGTGCTGACGATTGCGTATTCCCCCTCAACCAGTAACCCTATACTCACTATAACTATAAACTCTAATACCCAATACCGTTCTGAGACATGCTGTCTTCATTTGGTTATTATTGCCATTCTCATGGATCTCAGACTCTGCTTGCCACAGTACGCAAGATCAAGATCACATATAGCAAATAGGAAAGATAGGGATCGTCAAGCAAAGTTCAAAGCACATAAAACATTTAGTGATGTTTCACATAATAGGAACATCGTTTGGAATCACAATGAGGATTGCATAATATTTGTCGTGATGCAACATTTGGCTTTTTACCAGACAAATCAGTAACTGAGTGAAGTCTGACTGTGGTAAACAACTGAGCAGTTGACAGATAGTTAATTAACATTAAGATTTCAGGTTACATGAATGTACTTAAATGACATAGCAGTGTGGCATGTGTTTTAAATATATTGTATAGGAAAAACAATGTTTATAATCAAGACAGCATGTATAGAAACTGTACAAGAAAATAGTTTTAGATTTAGTAAGCATATTACATTGCTTAAAATGTCAACAACAACAAATTGGGTAAAATATGGTGCAGTACAACGTTTAATGTTTGTTTTCCTTAACATACTGCCATTAGTTTCACATGAAGATCAGGAAGAGCAGTGTCTCAGTGTCTCATGAGAGTTTCTTCAGCACATGCATACACACAACGGAAGACTTGAGTGATGGAAGGAAAGACACTGTGCCTCAGACTTTATATTAGTTTTTCTCGATTGTTTACACACATTTTCTGAAAGAATGCCTCATATTCTCAGAACTCTACACACAAATCTAAAAACACTCACACAATTGGCAAAACCCCTCAATTCTCCTGCAAAATGAAACTTTACATTCAAAACAATGTTATTTCTTCTCAAAATGGTATTTTGTTTTCAAATGACACACACAAACCATCATATGAATAGAGATTTATAAGAACCAGTTGAACACTGATGTGCTCAATGTAAAACACAATGATCAATGGAAAACACTTCTTCTCCATTCATCATAATGACTTAGGCCTTTTTTGTTCAGTGTTACACTTACTACAGACATTACATACGTGTGTTGTAAAATATTTGAGAATATTGTTTTTTATACCCAGAACACACAAATACACGGTAACAAATATATTTTATTTTTCCCACAAAATCAATGGGAGATACATCCCACATTTTGTACAACCCAACCAACACAAAGTTGCACATACACTGGTCTACATACAAAACAACAGAATTTTTTATGCTGTTACAGTAAAAAAAAGAAATAAAAAAATATCTATGCTGCATCCTCTCTTTGGTTTTGGTATTTTATGCTAAAGCTCTGATTGCTAATTGTAAAACTGTGTGAAATGTGTTTGCCCATGTGACGAGTCAGTGTGAATATTTGAATGGCAGTGTGTTCCTCATGAAAACAAGAGATTTTCTGCATGAAAATTGTGCCAAATGCAGAGAATTGTGTGTAGTGTTTTGAAAAACGTGTGTTTTAGAACTGAAATTTGAGTGTAAAGCAGGAATTGTGCTTGTAGTTCAGCAGAATTGGTTCAGGGAGTTGGTGAATGAGTTACGTGTTGTGGTCATTGTGTCTCAAGTACCCGAAAATGTGTGTAAACAATCGAGAAAAACTATATTTCCAGATTTTTCTCTAAGACATTCATCTATCTATATTTTCAGGCTGATTTCTTTAAAAATATTTACGACACCCATAGCCTACCCTAAGGTCCTTGCACATGGATGTTTTTGTGTACGGACACTGATCCAAGTAAATATTAAATTAGGGTCATCATTTACTCATGTCATTCAAATCCAGTATGATTCATTTATTGATTGATTGTTGTTGTTCTTTATAAAATGATCACTAAGCGGTCCAGTGTTGAAATAAAAAGTTATCCAAGTTATCCAGTTATAATACATGTTTGGAGTGAGGTGCATGGGTAAATGAAGACAATTACATTTTGTATGTTATTTATACAGTTTCACTAGAAAACAGCACATCTATCTATACACTCACGTTCCCTTTCTCAAACTATCAGGACAAACTGGGGTGGCTGAGGGGGGTCACATAAGATGAGCATTTGATTGGCTGCTACCTTTTGCATTCTTTGAACATCATTGGCTACTGAAATCAATGGGGAAAACCCTTCTCTGGCACACATAACCCTTCCTCCCAGTCATGAGTTGCTGCTATGGGCTAATTCTGTACTCAACACTCGTATTACCCTAGGAGAACGAGAGAGAGAGAGAGAGAGAAAGAGAGAGAGAGTGCGTTTCAGTGAGATTAGGAGGGAGGGGCAAGCAAGTTGTGCTCGGGGTGAGGGAGAGGGGGACGGCTTGAGAAGCAACAGATTTCTCGGGAAGCGGACGGAAGGAAAGTCTGAGCAGATTCTAAGACAAGGAAGTACATGGGAAACAAGATGAGGTGGACAAGTATGGGGGGAAAGGGAAGGATGCCTCAAGACAGAACATAAGGGACAAGAGAGGAGTGGAGAAAGTTCTTGTGTGAGCCAAGAACACACATATGAGAAAAAGGTGGGCTGATGGATTAAGGGAAAAAGCAAAGCAGCAGAGCAGTGATAAAAAGCCAGTCTTGTCAGGGGAGAAAAGAGAAAGAGAGAGAAAAAGAGAGAGAAAGGGGCCGTTCAATTTAGAGGAGGGAGGGAGAGTGAAGAGATTAACTGTCTGGGAGAAAGAGAGAGATAAAGAAAAGGGGTGTCGTTGTCAAGAAACACGCACATGAATAAAATAAGGAGGACAGCCGAGCGAGAGATGAATTCGTTGGTAGCGGCAGCATCTGCCTTTGAGAGCTAGCCTAGTTTACGAGAACACATGCATGTTAGCGCTATGTGTGCGCTCGTGAGAGTCGATGCACGTTATGAAGACTCTTATGCTCTGGATCCTTCCTGTTATCCTTCTGTGCTCCCTCTGCAGTGTGGCCTTCTGGATATTCCTTTCTAACAAGTGAGTATATGAGTTTCAGACTGTGTGTGTCAATCCTTCTATTTGGAGAGTGAACTTTAAAGACCTGAGCTGAGTGTTTAAAAAATATCGTTACGGTTTGCTGGCTGCCATTGACCGAAATTAAGTCTTTATTTCTGTCAAGTTAGCAATACATTTTTGCAAGTAAAAATCTCTCTAATCTTTACACTGTCTGATAACGGTTTCACCACAGACATGATTAGTAACAGAGTGGCTACATCATTACAGAGGAATTTTCATTAACAAGAGGATTCTCATATTTTGGGAAATAGTTCAGTTTCAAAATCCTGAAAGGTCTAAACGATGGACTTTAGAAGTTCATTGTTTACTTTGTTTCAGTAAAGTTTCGGATCACATTTCACATTAGTAAATTATTGAAAGTTTTATTTTTTTTTTGGTCTGAACGCTTATCTCTGACATTAATGATTGTGATTTCAGTACACTTTTGACATTTTAAAGCATAAAGATTGATAGCTATACATAGGCTATTACAGTTTTTTTTGATTGCTAAACGAGAGTGAGCACGACTGGAGCTAAATGTGCAAAACTCTAACTACAGTCTGCATTACCAACAGTCACCTGAGCACAACTCTTAACACACGGCTCAAAACAGGCTCAGTGTGCACAACACTATGCACAACCCTCACTGAGATAACACACACTGTCACTCAGAACACACTGAGAGAAAAAACAGTAGCATCAAACACCAATATAGAAAATACAAACTTTTCATCTTTACAGTTTCAACAATTTCACACTTCATACAAAGTAATATTTTCTTCAAAAAAAACAAAACAAAACAAAACAAAAAAAACAGTGACATTCTTTCATTTGATATTTTTACATTTTTAGAACATAATTGAAAATTAGCAGTTTGCTTCAATAGTCTGTAGTAATTTACAGAATTACAGTAATGAGAAAAAAAGGTAGAAACTAAAAGTACATACTGTAATACTGTAACCCTGCCTCTCTCAAGCATTAGGCCACAAGTTTTTAGCCTTTCAGCTGAAATTGTTTGAAAGTCAGCAGTGTGTGAAAGGCACAAGGCTGAAATTTATTCTGTTTTGAATGAGTGGTTCACAGTTGACAGCAGTGTGTTAGCATTTGCACAAAGTGCTGTAAATCCACAGTGTTGTGCAGGTTGTGGTTAAAGTCATGGGATAAGTGTGTAGAGTTTTGAAAACTGTGTTCAAGCAATGAAAAACGATCTAGAGTTTGGTCCACATGAACTGCTGCTGTGCAGACTGGAGTTAGAGTTTTGCACATGTAGCTCCAGTTGTGCTCCACTGTGGTTTAGCAATCGAAAAAAATTGTAATTATTTCAGGCAGAGGATATCATTCCTTCTCTCTCTCTTCACTCGTATCAATATAATAGCATATGCAATGCAGTCATGTGATATATCACTATAAGCTCTTTTTGATACATTTTTTAAAAATATATAAAATAGTTGTTTTTAATGATGTTTTAGTTATCTTTTTAAACACCAATTGACCTTTAAAACATTTAAGAAATTAACTGAATTAATCCAAATCACTATGATTTGTAGAATATAGGTTACATTACAGTATATATTTGCTTTCATTTGACAGAAACTGATTAAAATATAAATGAAGTCTATGTAGGGGAATAAAAAAATCTTCATACGCACAATTATGAAAAAATTTGAAAATGGCATTTATTTCATGGTTCTCTTTAAAAATGTCAGATATATCCATGATGATAAACACAACAAACTATATGATTTATTAAGATATAATTGATTACATTTTATTAAAAGATATTTAAGGATTCAATTACGGATGCAACTTTCTTGGCAATGATTATATGCATCACCGTCAGGTACAAGGGCAAATTAATGCCTTCTGAAGCATGCAATGCGTTTTTGTAAGAAAAAAAAAAAATTAGTATTTAAAAAGTTGTAGGACATAGGTGTAGCGCAAGCTCAGGTTAGAATCAACAAACCGAGAAGCACTGAGAAGTAAAACAAAACACTGGTCACAAATTAGAAGTCCAAAATGAGGAGTTTTGAAAAAATGTCAGAGGATTTCAATGTAAGAGGAGAGTTTTCATACATCGGGTCCGAGGTCACCCTTACCCTGAAACTAAAATCTACAAACATTAATCACTGGCTTTCGGCAACGTCTGTATTCACAAGAAAGTTATAAACATAAATATCTTTCTTACAAAAACCTCATGGATTTCATGTGACGTCACACAGTGGCGCGGCCGCCATTTGTAGGACCGAATCGCGATTGCTAACGTGCCGTCTCCCAGCTAACAAAAAAAGGTCCCCAGAACGTCCCCTAAATGGCCTGTGCGAACGTCCCCCCGAACGTCCCCATGTGGAGTCCGCTTGATGTCCCGCGGACCTTCGCGAAGACGTCCTCCGGACGTTCAAGAGGACGTTCCCAGGACCACCAGCGGCCATCCGGGACGTTTATGGGACTTTCGCGTTCAGTCCCCTGAATATCATTTTATTTTATTTTACTTCTGGCTAACCAAAGAAAACAGACACGGTGTAAGGAACAAAGTAAATTATTTATTTAAAACAATCGTAAAGGTGCCATTTCCGTGTGTGTGTCTTCAAATGCGCTGGCAGCTGTGTGTGTGTGTTTGTCGGTCAGCTGTGGGATTAATCCGATGGCAATTCTCCCCCTTTGGCGTCTAACGGTACCTAAAACAACAAAATGAACATATTCAGTTATGATTTTATCAATATGTGAAATGTAACGTACGTTGTCTCAGCTGTTAGCTTCCTAGTGTTAGCATAACGGTTATCAACGGTACATTGCGGACAACTTCAGCAAACGTTTTAAAAGGTAACATTTTCATATAATTTAAAGATGGACAGTGGTTATGGTGACTAATGTATAATAATCTAATTAAAAATACCTTTTAGACAGACGACGGACAGAGAAAACACAAGGCTGCGTCTGAGAAGGACCGTTAACTGTCACTACGCTAATCAGCTGCGCGTTGCCATGGATACAAACCATAGACTGTGATACAAACCGCGTACATAAGGAATGACGTCACTCGCTTAGGCGCATTTGATCCTATGATTTGATCGTCACTCGCTTGTTTCTCCAATGTTTTTTTTTTTTTTTTTTTTCTGCATGTGCTATCAGTCTTTAGTACAATATGACAATATTTTTCCTAAAATAAATTATTTTTAATAAAATCAGTCACCTTCTCCTGACCAACGTTTGCAGGTGTTTAGCTACTTTTATTTGTCTTACCTGTGTTATTATCAGTGGTGGAATGTAACGAAGTACAAATACTTTGTTACTTTACTTAAGTACATTTTTCATGTATCTTTACTTTACTTAAGTAGAATAAATAGTGCATACTTTTTACTTTTACTTTGTTACATTTTGCAGCAATTATTATACTTTCTACTCCACTACATTTCTACAACTTCTGTTACATTTTCATTACATTTTCTGATCAGTTTTTCCCCTGCCAAAACGTAATTTGACCGTCCGGTCGTTGCACGTTTGTCTCACCAGTGACGTTTGGTTGCCATAGATCTATCTACCTGGTCACACTAAATGCGTCTCGGACGCAGTGTGTTTATCGTGCAATTTATACGCAAAAATTTGTTTTTACGTGCATAGAAAACGCATAGGATTATGGCAAGCCAAGAGGTTCAGAATAACACCATAAATTAATCGCGTTTACTGCCAAAAATAGTTATTAACATATAGTAAGGATAAGCATGATGTGTTGCTATATTTCCTAATTGCAAGCTTGTTTCAGAAATGGTGACAACAATCTTTTTCCATCATTATTGAACATCATTATAGGAGTATTAGGTTGAATGAGTTAGAATTAAATGTTTTATTAATCATTAGAAAATAGTCATCAAGAGAATAAATTGTTATGCAAGTACTTTTACTTTTAATACTTAAAGTACATTTAAAATCAGGTACTTTGTACTTTTTACTTAAGTATGGTTGTCATTGTGTTACTTCTACTTTTACTAAAGTAAATATTTACCTGGATATTTGTACTTTTACTTAAGTACTGAGATTCAGTACTTCCTCCACCACTGGTTATTATCCACTTTCCAGCAATTTTTCATTCTTCACGTTTTCCTTGGCAGTTCATCATTTGAAGTCGATGCATTCGAGCTCCTGGGATTCAACCTCTTCTTGCATGTGGAATAGCCTTTATAAATTGTAGCTCATATTCAATTGAATCAATTGTCATGTTTTTGATGTTTAAATTATAACGGGTGAAAACAGACTCGTGGTATTAGGCTATAGCATCCTTTATTGGTGATTAGAATTTACATGAAGTAACATGAAATTATTATCTTAACATTAAAATACTATGTTTAGCATTAACTTAATATACAATCAATGCAAATATTTGCATTTATATTTTAGTTTAATTATTCGTTTGTCTGAGTTGTAAAATGTCAGTTGATGATAGCAAACGCATGGGCGACTGGATTTTGCAAGTGTTGTCATGGAAATGCCATGTGAGGGACGAAATAGGGACGTTCGCAAACTGGCCCGGACAAATGTCCTCAGAACGTCCGTCAGCGAACGTTATAGAATGGACCAAATGCGAACGTCATCGGAATGTCCGCCAGCGAACGTTACACAGCGGACCAAATGCGAACGTCATCCGAATGTCCGCCAGCGAACGTTACACAGCGGACCAAATGCGAACGTCATCCGAATGTCCGTCCGCGAACGTTACAAAGGGGACCAAATGCGAACGTCATCGGAATGTCCGTCAGCGAACGTTACAAAGGGGACCAAGTGCGGACGTCCTCCGAACGTCCGCCAGGGAACGTTACAAAGCGGACCTAATGCGGACCTAAGGGGACGTTTGAAAAGTCCGGGGGACGTCCCTTGTTAGCTATCTGCAGTGCTGTAAGCTGTGACAACAGCAAATCACAAAGAAATGATAAACTAAAATTTAATAACATTCCCAAAAACCCTGAACGTTGTAAGAAATGGATTTCTGCTATCAAGAGGGATAACTGGACACCTACAGAACACTCTCTGCAGTGAGCACTTTATTTCAGGTAAGGAATGTAAGCTAATCGTTTGCAACATGGTTTGCAAACGTGAACTGTTGTAACATTAGCACCAATCAGCCTTTGCAGATAAATTCAATTAGGTAATGTGTAACTGGCTTACATTTTCTAACAAAATAACTTGATCGTCATCTGTGTATCAACGTTATGTTAACGTTAATTTATCCACTTTTAGACTAACTAATTCGGTAAAACTTTACTAAGGCTTTAGTAAATGGATATTCCATCACATATAAAGCATTAATAGTTATAAAAAAGCAATTTATAAATACAGCTATAAATGCTTTATTCTTGATTACTTTATTAATGACCAATTTATCATTTCTAAATGAAATATTGCATTATTTATAAACCAGTTATTTAAGAGTTTTCAATGGAGTTGTCTAAGATTACTTAAAAGTATTTAAATTCACATTCATACATCTTATATTGAGACAAACAGTAATACTTAGTTTGTTCATAAAATCTACCTGAATTTACTCCATTTACTTAAACTTTGTGATCTTATGAATCACTGAATACTCTTAAATAACTGGTTTGTAAATAATGCTATACTTTATTTAGAAATGATAAATTGATCATTAACAAAAAATGAAAATACTATTATTAAACACATTATAGCCTAGATATGTTTATAAAGCAAGTAAAAAGCATTTATAGCTGTATTTATAAACTATTTATTGTCTATTAATGCTTAAAAAATTATGTATTAACTGTTTACTCATGCTTAACTAATGATTAATAGCATGCAGTTATCATAAAAGTGTAATCACTAATTCTGAGTTGGTAATGTTAATTGGTGTCTCATTATACCACTGCAGGCAAGAAAAGTGATAATCCTCTGAACCCCGATTATGTGCCAAATCTGTTTGCCTACCTGTCACCTGAGCAACGACAAAGAAAAACCAATTGCTACAAGAAATTTGAGCAAACACAAGCTGTCAAGAGGAAGAGAAGTTGTACCAGTGATGTGTCAATGTTACCCCATGGTAAATATACTGGCAATGAGATGGACCACAGTGACAGCTTTCCTGAGAGCGGGCAGAGTGGGGAACACAGCTACTGTAAAGACCCTATCCATACTGAGAGCAGTGTAGCATGCTCCGATGAAGCCTGTCGAGAAACTGTGAAGAAACTGACAGAAGAGTGTACCAGACTGAGGGCAGAGGTCTATCAACTTAGGGACAGGGTAAGCATAAGCAAGTTATCTTTCCCGCAGGAGGTGTTCAAAGACAATGATGAGATGGTCCAGGACTTAACTGGACTTCCATCCTATTCCAAGATGATGGTCGTCTTCACCTTCTTGTCGGGATTCCTAAAGGGGGGACCTGGGCTGACTCCCTTTGTGTAACATTTGCCCATCTGTTGTGCCCTCAGAATAGAGACTATATACGTAACATTGTGTTCCCAGTGTAACACATAACTATATGAACTGAAGTCTGTTTTATATTTGCAATAAAAAAAGGTGACAGTAAAATTCTGTTCTCATTCTGTTTATTGTTAATCATTCGTAATAATCAAATCATTCATAAAAAATCCCATATACATTATAAACCACATGGGTAATTAGGTTGTAGATTCAAACTGCATTTCTACTGTGCAAATATTTATTCCTACCAGAAACCCTGTGCCCGGCTCACAAATAGTAACTTAACCGAATGTTATTGAAAAAGGCATTTTAAACTACTGATTGAAAACTAACACTAAATGAAGATATGAACTTCATTAAAGGAATAGTTCACTTCAAAATGAAAATTCTGTCATCATTCTCACCCTCAAGTTGTTTCAAACCTGCATGCATTTCTTTCTACAGGAGAACACAAAGGAAGATATTTTGAAGAATGTCAGTAACCAAACTGGAACCATTGACTTCCATGGTAATTTTTTTTCCTACTATGGAAGTCAATGGTTCCAGTTTACTGTTTGGTTGATGACATTCTTCAAAATATCTGAGAACTGTCCCATCTTCCTGTACTGTTATCCAGTGGTATGTTGGTGTTAAACTGAGGCTTTGTGAATGCTTCACCTGAAAATGTAAATAAAAGTAAAATTAGCAAATTACAGATTAGCTTGATAAAACATTTTTTACAATTGGAACACGTATAACGTCATTCTAGACAGCTATCTATATTTACATCAGTAACCTTAGTTAAACATATGGCTGAATGTGCTGTGCTCAATGTTTCTGCCTTAAATTAATAGACAGTGATTTGTCTACATTTCTGAAATTCATAACTTTGACACTCTAAAATGTAATGTACATATGCATTTTCAGTAAAGATGTTTTAAAATATTGTGAGTGCTAAAAATAAATGAGCTTATCGGACATGGCGGGGGGCGGGTTTTTGCGAACGGTCAATTTATTTCAACAATACTTTTATGTCCAGCAAGTAAAAGAGTGCCACTTACCCTTCCTGTTATCAAGAACATTTTCTTCATCTCCAGATGATAGATTCCGGGATCATTAACCCAACCTGAGGTGAAGTAGCGGTAGGCTTCAGTGCTTTTAAATGCCTTCCGGTGAATGGATAGGGATTGTGGACGAGGTAGTAAATGTCAGCGAACGTCAAATTTTTACAAGTCAGCAGTTCGTTTGAAAGTAAACACGGATCTAAACCTTATCAATTTTATTTAAATACCCTTTCATCTGTAATGAGGTGTGCTGTGCTATTTTAGTGTGCGACATCTTTCCGATCAGGAGAAGCTACGCAAAGGTCCTAAAGATGGCGGCCGCAACAAAAAAGTCACGTGACTGAAACCCATGAATTGCTTAGTTTCAGAAGGAATTTTGTAACCCACTGGATTCGTATGAATTACTTTTATGATGGAAGGATGCACTTTTTGGAGCTTCAAAAACTATACTGTGCCATTATAAAGCTGTAAAGATCAAGGATATTATTTAATATAACTCTGATTGTGTTTGGCTGAAAGAAGAAAGCCATATACTTAGAATGGCCTATAAGGGTGAGAAAATTATGGGGCAATTTTCATTTTTTGGGTGAAATTCTTTTAAATGAACACGCCACTGGTTTTTTGAAATGGGGGTTATTTAACGTCTCTCCTACATTTAGATAGGTCAATAGGTGGGCAAATGCTTTTTTCTGAGTATTCAGAGAAATTTCAACAAATGTTAATTATTTATACGGAATTATTTACTGAATTTTGAACTGTCAATGGTAATATCATGCATATTAATTATGGTGATAATTACAGACTCTCATCTTGCAAAATACCGCCACATGTCTAATATTATAATAGTACATTTACTGTATATAGGCCTACTATGTATAGCACAAATTTATTTGACAGTCAAATTGAAATAAAAAGTGGTTTCTAGTGTTGTATTAAATTCTGTGTGCATTTGTTTTTGTAAACTGTATTCAACACCAGTTAAATGACGTGCTTCATGATTGTGTGCATTACTGAAATCAAAAGGAAATATACTAATGTTTAGCCATTGCATTAATTAAGTAATGTCGGGTGTTTACTGCCATGGCTGTGACCTTTCCCTTATTATGTGCGGTTTCACTGGCAACAGCAGCCTTTAATCAGAACAAGGCATGTGGGAGATTAAACTCCCTGAGAACTCCACAGCGACACGATCACTGGGTGCTCTGCTCCACCATATAGGTAATGTGAATTAGGCTTCTATTTAGATGCCAAATTACAGGAAACAAACTTTAGCTTTTAATACTTACTTGAAGATAAGTATAATGATTAGTGAATCACATCTTTAACGTTCTAATATTGCTACATGGGCCTCATAAATAGTAAACCTACAAATAGACTCCACCCTGAGTTTGGAAGGTCAAAGGTTCAACAACTAGCTGGAAAATTTGAGTACTTTAAACAAATTAAAGATACAGTACCTTAACACCAGGCTGTATTTACACTGGCTCAAAAAACATTCATTCTGAACCACAGCCAAATGTGATTTTAAATATACAGATCCGATATCAGGACATCTGACCTACGTCTAAACACATACCCGATTCCCCTTGGAATTTCAAGAGGCCACAAAGCTTTTAGTAATACGATAAAGCAGACCTACCTGTAGCCCATGCACTCGCACTAAAACTCTCACGGTGTGGTGTAGGAAGATGAAGATGATGATGAGTCAGAAGTCCCCAATACAAACTTTTACTAAATATAATAAGATTCCTTCCAACAGGTACAGACAGGCAGGATGAATACACACACAATTAAAAACCAACTAAGACTGGCTGAACTGAAAGGAACTAAATAGCACAGGTGCATATGATGATGAGTGCTGGCAGGTGCGTTTAATGATGAAGGAGGTGCAGGTGTGGGCCAAGGAGGATGATGGGAACTGTAGTGCAGACAGAGGCTAACACATGACAGTGATGATGACAGTAGTGATAGAGACGATGACAATTAGGTGGTGACTGTGACAAAAACTCACATCTTTTTTTTTTTTTTTTTTAAGGTGGAAACTTTTATAGTTAAATTCCACACACACAGAAACATCCAGGAGCATAGAAACTGGTTTTCAACCTCTGCCCTGTGAATAAAACAGCTTCACTACTGAAAGCTACATTGTAGGCTATTTCTCAGAAATGAGGTTAAAACTTCACTGTTAGTGTAAATAAATTAACAAGCTCAGTGGCGTAATGAGTCAACACCGGGCCCTTATGCGGGATTATCAAGGTGCTAATTTGTACATTTTAGGTGTTATTATGTCCATTTTTGGTCCTAACATGTACATTTTAGGTGTTAATACTGTACAGTATGTACATTTTAGGTGTTAATATGTACATTCTAGGTGCTACTATGTACAATTTAAGTGCTAATATGTACCATTATGGTGCAAAAGTGTACCTTTTGAAAAGATACAGCTCCAGTGACAGCTTTTGTACCTTTTTTTCTGAGAGTGACTACAGCACATTATGACACAATGTCCATTTGCAATGTCCATACGCATGTTCACTTACCATATCCCGAGACCCAGTTCGAAAAACAAATTACACCAAAATCCATCATTCTTCATTTCAAACATGTAAAATATGTTGCTGTCATTATTTATTCAAATAAATTCAAGATAAAGTAAAATGGGATCACTCTAATCCCCGGCTGTCAATCAATATCTTCCAGTCACGCTGGCCCCTGATTGGTCCGGACCTGTAAGCAACTGCGTACCCTGCTTACTGATAGTTACGCCTAGGAACGAGCTTCACTATTACATTCAGACACACACAAGTAAAATTCTTGTTAATTCCTTTGAATTCATTTAAATAAATTAAACCTTACACATACAATTACCACTATTTTACGGTCTATATCCATTCAGTCAGACCTTGCGGTGATTAACTTATCCATGCTGGCAAATAATTATGGCCACCCAACATGAATTATCATTTTAGTATGGCCATTCAAACCCTAAGGGGCAACCATGTCACAGATAGTAAAGCGATCACCAATAGAATCATTAGATATCGGATACCAGTAGTGTCGTAATAAGTAAATGTAACTCGTGTGACCATCCCGGAAGATCAGATCAGATCTGTGCACTGAGACTTTGATTGTAAATCCAGCCTAACTCTCAGCTCCAACCAGTGTAGTTTCTTTAATCTCAAAGATGTCTGATCTGGCTCTATTTAGCAAAAAATGTGTAAGGGAGACCGATAGTGTGGGTGTGGGTGAAATGGAGTAACAGACAAGAAGGGAGGGATAGAAAGTAAAAACAAAGATAGGGAGACAGAGGGAGAAATATATAGTGAGACAGACAGGGAGGGAAAGAAACAGGCCTTTTGTTTGTAACGTTAATGAACAGATGACTTGTTTTCTTTTTTAGATTGATTGGCTGTTTACTGTAGGCCGATACTGATAATTAAATTAGTCATTAGCAGTAAATGTAAATATTGCACGTTTGTACTACAATTTTTACTCCGAATTTACTGGTAAATTTCTCAAATAATTACAAAGAAATGGAAAGCAACACCGTGAAATTCTTAAGTAGAAAGACTGCAGTATTTTTGTAAAATGTACTCTAATAATATGTACATATTCAATTTTTCGTACAGTGGTGTTAATTAGTTCTGCATGTCTTGGTTGACTGCTCTGTACAAATTTGACATTGTGTATAATAACAACAATGCAAGGGTAATAAATGGGAAGAAGCAGCAAAAGAAGACAAAATGTTGCCAGTGAGCCATAAGAGTATACCATGAACTGTTAGCAGTGGATGTTTTAACATTACATTTTTTTTCTAACCTAATTTGCACAGGGCTTCGTACATTGATGGACATTATCATCAGAGGGAGGATCGATTATTAGCTGACAAACTGCTAGTTTGCTGATGAGTTTCTTCAACTTGCTTGCAAAATGAAAACAGCTGAAGATGGCAGTAATAATGTATTGTAGGCTACCTACAATAGTTCAATATACTGTAGCTTAAAGGGTTAATTCACTCCAAAATGAAAATTCTGTCAGTACTCTCCCTCATTTTGTCCCAACCCCGTAAGACTTTCGTTCATCTTCAGAACACAAATTAAAATATTTTTGATTAAATCTGAGAGCTGGATCACTCCGCCATAGGCTTCTAAGGGATTGAAAATTGCCGGAGTTTCAGAAAAGTTAAAGACATCGCTAAAAACCTGTGAATAAATGAAAGAAAAAAGAATAAATAAACAAACAAATATGCAAATAAATGTAAAAAAAATATATATATTTCCTTATTTATGTATATTTATTTATGCATTTATTTATTTTCACTTTTATTTATCTATATGAACAGAACCAGACATTTTGACACGAAAGAACAATTTGGACCATGAATATTCAGTAACTTATGAGCGATGATTTATGGTTTGTAAAAATCTATTTTTCTTTACAGTGATGTAAACCCTAATCCTTCATCTAAGATTCAACAAAAAGTCTCAGAGACACAGTCTTGCAAGGGATGCAAGTAAGTATACAAACCTGTTCATTACACATTACAGCACATAACATCTTTTTACATGGCAAACACTAAAAGTAAACGCCTTCAGATGACATCTTTCATGTTTGATCATTTTTATTTTCACATTTTATAATTTCATATTTATTGACTGTTCATGTTTACATGTAACATACTTAAACCAGATCATATAGTTTAAGATGTCTGTATGCGTATTTAATTTCAGAGAGAATGTATTCATTTCCAAAGCACTGGAGAACTACTCTAACAGATGGAAAAAACATGAGGCAAACTTTAAAAGATTCAGGTAAAACAGTAGCCCAGAGCAGACCATGAGCTGTTCTCATAAAGATTAAACTTAGACATCTGTGGCAAGGCTTTGTTATTGGATGAAAGTAAAAGTACTGTTCTTCTGTTGATTATGGATCATATATAACAGAGTTTTAAAATAGACAAATACACGACAAAATGCCCACTTCAAGGCATAGTTCACTTAAACAATAACTATTAACAAAGGATCTATTCCTTTAAGGTTAAATTTGATGTCTTACATCAGACTCAGTGTGTTTTTACTTCCAGGTCATTGCTGAATGGCAAATGCCATGCTGTGTCAAAGGCTGTTGTTACACAAAATAACACCCCACTTGGGTCAAATATTATCTATGATGGAGAGAGGAGAAAGCCAATACAGGTGATACAAGCCCTGTTCAACATCCTGGCTAAGGTAGTGTCTAAGCATTCAAACATTGGGTGAATTATAGTTTCTCTGATGATTTTGCAGTTACATTGTGTGCGGGTCTGTTTGTAGGAGCAGCCCTTTGGAAATTCTACATGGGAGTCATGTGCCGTGGTGGGGAATGGTGGTATTTTGACCAATAGCAGCTGTGGAAAAGAAATTAATTCTGCCCAGTTTGTCATTAGGTCTGTATCAGATCAAATCATGTGACCTATTGCCTATAATAATATAAAAATCATCAGTATCTCATTCCACATTAGCATCAGTCTGTAATGTTAGTGGAACAATAATTAGGGTATCTGTGCTTTTTAAGCTCCTAAGTGTAGCCTTAACACCGTATTTGATGTAGACCAAAACTTTTGTTTCCTATCAGAACAATGGCCTAATTAAC
This sequence comes from Pimephales promelas, assembly GCF_016745375.1. The sequence goes on from NW_024121321.1 coordinate 11,611,917, forward strand.
CTCTGTCCACCCCTGCATTTTAGATGCAACCTTCCACCACTGGATAACAGATATGAGAAAGATGTAGGCAACAAAACCAACCTGGTGACTGCAAATCCCAGCATCCTCCATGAGAAGTGAGTTTGTGTGTAATAAATGTCCATTGAAGGTTGAAAGTTGGAAACCCACATGCAGCTTTATTCCAAATAAACACAAACCAGTAAACAATGACTTGGATTGACAAGAAACACGAACTAAATATAAACTTACCAGCAGTACGGGGAACAAAACGAGACAAGAGACAATGGAAACATGGGGGCCACATATACTCAATAGGCTTGTTCGACTTGAATAAGCACTGCACAGACCGATCGGTTTATGACATCAAAGAACCGCATGAGGAGTCACTGAGAACCTATGAACAAGTGTATGTGTGTTTTAGCAGATCTCTGATCAGTTTTATACATTTGTAAACGTTTTAATTAGACTTTAGTATAATTAAAATGAATAATGGTAGTTAAGAATCTTATTGGCCTGTTTAGCTGAGCCATTCATAGAACAAACTAAACAAACCCTGACAATTGATAAAATAACATATACACACTTAAAGGTGCTATATGTATTTTTTAGCGGCCTCTATCGGTGATGTTTCATCTCAACAATATCATAGTAGTGGGATGAGTGAAATCAGAGACTATTTATATAGAGACATGCCACTTCCTCAATCCTTAATACAACTATATAGGGAAAACCCCTCCCACTGAAAGCAAATCGTATGCTTTTAACAGGTTTGCGACAGCAGAAAATACGTTACAGTTTGAAAAGTGAAATTTGACATGGGTTTCTGTTGCATTTACACTGTTCTGACCACCGTGGAGTTGGGTGTCAGATTGTTTCGAAGCCTCGACACAACACAGCACATTTGCTTCAACTGTTACAGTGTTCCACAAAGCCTCGATCTATTCGCCCACCCCTACTCTCTATACGCTCTCGTGGTATTTTGATGTCATTCACCGATTGGTCTGTGCAGCGTTGGTTCGAGTCTAACAAGCCTAAGGACTAATGACTAACAAGAAACACCTGTGAACAATCAAGACAATAAACCAATCACAAAACAGAACAGAGAAACACATGACCTGGGGCACGTTCAAGTTGAAAGGTCAAAGTGAACTCGCATAATGGGTTCAAGGAAAGTAATTTACAGATGTGCTCAATGCAGCTCGGTATATGCAACAACCGAGGGTATTAGAAGATATGTTTGTCGTTTATTGTAAAAATATAGGATATCAACATAATGATGTAGTTGTTTATATTTTTAGCTTCATTGCAAATGTATGACATTTGGTATTGAAAACAATGGTAATTAAGTGCTTTTCTTAAAAATAAGAAAGAAAATAAAGGGTATTAAAACAGTGTGAACTACAAATAAAGTCAGTATGTGTGGCTAGAAAGTGTTTAATGTGTGCTTCCATTTCAATTTCCACAAATCCCTTCAATCGATTGGGATGTTCTCTTGTTTTCTGGGCAGCAAGTGCAGTTACTGTAACATCGGGCATATTTATACCAATAAATCATCAGGCTCCGAAAATTCTTCACAAAGAACACAAAGAATGGCCTTCTCAACTCTTGCGTCATCAGAACAGGGGTGTTCAACGCATCACCGTTTCTGTTTAAAAACGTTTTGTCGGGGCTGAACGCAGCTCTGAACAACCACAGAACACATCAGAACATGACACATAAACAGGAGAAGCACATGACAGGATCACATTTGGGGAAAATTTAATCACATGACATGACCAGGAACTAAGACTATGAGAATTACAACATGAAACTGTAAACTTGAAACAAAACAGCACCTATTGCTCGTTTGCCACTCACCATAAAACGCCCAAACACTGTGGTTGTGGGTTTGAATTTAGTGACAAGTAAGATGTCATATTGTTTTGCCAAATAATCAGTTTTCTTGCTTATAAAGTTGAACATTAAATTCCAGCAGTGCCTAATACATTATATCAGTGACAAGGAGGACTGATTATCAATCACTCAGAATGGTTATCCATGCATCATTTTTCTATATGATTTGGAATAAAAGCTGAGCGATATATCAGATACAGTTTGTCACATGTGTATTTTTCTGCTGATGTGGACGGAACATGGTACTAAAAGAGTTACGAATCGAAAACATATAAAGCGATCAATGTAGATGGACAAATGAATTGGTTTTCATTAGTCAATCAAACTTTGAGATCAGTGTTACTGGTGAGAAAAGTACCGCAAAAGTAATGTAATTACACCAATGTAGACAGTACTTTAAAGTAATGTAATTACTTGACTTTCCAAATTACTTTCATTACATACATTTCTTTCCAAAAACGTAATTAACACAATTAGTTACTTTTTTTTAGCGAGTAATGCAATATTGTTACGCATTTCTTTTAAAAGAACCTTTCCCAAAATGGGCATCCTAACTTGCCCACATTGAGCCCATCAAAGTGCCCACTCTGACCTTATGCCCAGATGATGCCCGTATAACTCAGATAAATCCAATGTGTGGGCCCACATAGTTCACTGGTTTAACGTGCGAGCAGGGACGAGTCGGAGAAAGAGAGACTTCAGATGCAAGCACAAGTTTATTAGAGAAACATACAGGAAAATGCAGAATAATCCGAGAACAAGAGTATAATCCACACAGAGAACAACTGGAACACACATGGAGGAGCAACAACCAAAAAACAACAACTGAAGCACAGAGGTTTAAATAGACTGGTTTAAAAGGGGATGACGAAGGACAGGCTTCTGAGATTAGTCATGGTAAATAATGAGGGTAACTATGGTGACAAACATGGCAGGCAAGACAACAAGGGAAGGGAGCAAGGAAACATTAGAAACTGAGAATGCACTTCAACATAAAGTCCTTAGAAAAACACAAGACACAAAACCAGGATCATAACCACTGGGATTAGTTGTTTAGTGTGTGGTTGTGATATAGTTAAGGCCAATTATCAGATTGCATTTATGCTGCCTCCAGAAAGCCTGAGAACGTAATTCAAAAGCACATTTTGCAAGAATAATTCAAAATGTATTTATATTTATTCCTGAAAAGTACTAACAGCATTGCTAATGGGAGTGGAATATTGAAGTGAAGCACACTCAGGCGTTTCTTTATCCTCATCTGTTACAGGTACAATGGTCTAATGGAGCGCCGTCGTCCATTTGTTGAAAGCCTTCATCCTTATGGACAAGCCTTAATGCTGCTGCCAGCGTTCTCTTACGGTCACAACACGGCTGTATCCCTGCGTGCCTTTTACACACTGGAGGACTTCGGCAGCAATGGCCCACTGCCTGTTTTCCTGAATCCAGAATATTTGAGAAATTTGTCAAAGTTTTGGCGTGAGCGAGGCCTTAAATCGGTTCGTCCCAGCACAGGACTAATCATGGCCAGTTTAGCACTAGAAATCTGTGCTAACGTCCATTTGTACGGTTTTTGGCCTTACAGTAAACATCCAGATGACAGTCGACGGATCACCAACCATTACTATGACGATCGGCAGAGCAAGAAGAATGTGCATTCCATGCCGGCCGAGTTCGAACATTTATTGAAGCTCCACAAGCAAGGTGTGGTTCGCATGCACCTGGGGGATTGTCAACCCCCACACAGGTAAAACATGAGACTGGCTGCAAACTAGGCCTTGCCTGTAATGTACAGCATAATTCTTAGTTTGATTAAGAACTACAACAGGCCAGCAGGACCAGTCCCTGGAAAGACACAGATGTGAATGTAATTGTGCACAGAATCTATATTGCTCATAATGCTGTGTGCACACTCGCTCAAAGAAGAAGCCATGACCATGCACAACAAATGAATCTTTTTTAAGTTAATTTGAGATAATCTTGCACACAAAAATAGCTGAAACGAATGTACTGATTAGCCTTGGTATACTGTGAAAGAATTGAATTAGGAAAATAATTCTTAGAGCAGCACCCCTAAACACTCCTTAAGTGGTCTTGCCTTAGTCAGCCTTTAATGTGCTCGCTATCGGTGCTTCTCCAGCTCTGTTGCATTCATCACAAGTGCCAGGCTTTCCTCTTTAGCATTTATTAGCAGTGCATGTGAATTTGATCTCAGGTGTGGAGAAATAGCTGTAATAGCAGCACTGGATTTAACTCCAGACTTTGATTTCAGGACTAAGATCTCAGCTAAGAGATTGCAGAAATGTCTGGTTGTTTCGAAGCAGGATGTCGCGATCACAGTGTGAAACAATAAGAGGTTAGTGTAACTCAGAGGAATAAACTAGAGGTGTAAAAGCTGAAAATAGGGGCAAATTTTCAATGTGCCAATTCTAAATGCCCTATCCGAGTATGACATTGCTCTTACAGCAATCACTGAAATGTAAATAAATGAATAAATAAAAATGACAATTTCAGTTCAAATGCAAATTATTGGGTCAGTTTATGCTTATATATGCTTTTGTTCACTGAAAACTCGTCTTGATGGATTCATGAGATGAGGAAATATCCAATTTATGAACGAATCATACATTTTAGTTAGATTCTAGTTTAAAAAATTGTTTTGTCAGTCAGCCAGTTGATCAAGTTAACAAAACGTACTCGATTACTAACGTAACCTCGGTTCTCTGTAGAAGAGGGAACGAGTGCTGCGTAATATCTTACGCTAGGGGAAAACCACATTGATTTCGCAGACATTGAATCTATCACACAGACATTGATTTTTATTAATAAACTAGCGTTCTCTGCGTCAATTCACGTGTGTCACTCGATTTACAAATGCACATCTTGCTTGTTGCACACACACATATTATGTCGAAATAACGAGATATCATGTTAAAATAACATTAATATTAATAATAATTTTTTAAGAATGTTTAATTGAATGCTGAATGTTGTGCTTGTTCAATTTAATCAAATTAAAACTTAAACTGTGATAATTAAAATAATTGAATATTAAATATTGAGTGGCCAAGATCTGCTCATTTATTAATAGTATTTATATATATATATATATATATATAATTGCGCAGCTCACCCTGTCAATGATCAAGCACCTCCTCAGCACCTGCATTAAAAATTCTCCAGAGTCGCCCCTACATGGTTGGTGGATGAGCACACACACTAAATACAAAGTAAAACAGACCAAGACTGAATGAACTGAGAGAAACTAAATACAGACACTGATAAACATAAATTGAGTGAAGACAGGTGACACAGATGATGAGTAACTACAGGTGCTACAAATGAAAACACGTGACATGAAGGCAGACAACTGTGAGACAACAGTTATTTTAAATTTGCAGTCAATTGGCTGGGGAGTCCCATAGCCCTACAGAGGATAGTGGTTTGTGGAATGGATGGATTGATGTCCAGGGAGTACAATTTTGTTGTTCTAAACATTCCGCAAGCTGTTCCACTCACACTCATGTTGGCCTAGTGAGAGGGTTTTTCTGCATCTGTGTTACACTCTTTTAAGGGAAAGACATTCCCATTGGGAACCTCATTTGACACTACTGTGCCAAATGGTTCACATCACAGGCCAATTTCTTAATGGTTCACAGGCCAATCTGATTCCTTATGGAATCCATTCTGAGAGAAACCTGCTTTGACAAATAAGGAGAAACATGAGTTTGAGCGTCAAAAGTGGCTCGCCCACGCACTCATCATCTGCCAAAGATAGGGATGAATAATAGGCTGACCCCTTCACGAACCATCAAAAATATTCTATTGCCTGGGGTGCCTTTAATGCCAAATGCACATATTCGCTCTCAGACACGCACACAATTCCAATTTATTTCATTTTATTAACAAAATAGCTCTGAACATGCATTTCAAAATCCAAAGAGAGGGTTTTCAAAAATTGGAAATCGCTGAACAATCCAGCTTGGCACATTAAATGCATTTTTTCACCCTCATTTTCAAACACAGTGACAACATTTATAGAATCACACACCAGTCAGGACAAACATAGGTCTTATCAAACACATTACTGGCTTGATGATAACCAGGAAAGGACAATAAATTGAAACGCATGCTTTCACACTCACACATACTCATCTGTAAGAAGAAGGCCGCCATACTCCATTGACACCAACTGAGAAGACTTGCTTTCTAAGCGATGTGTCAAACTCTGAAGTAAAGTAGCTTACTAATTCAGTTTCTCTTTCTTAGACAGCTGACAAAGTACGAGGTTTTTCTTGAGGATTACCTTGGCTAACTCCAACACACACACACATTAAAAAACACAAACGTAAACACACGCAGTGGTGCTCAGATGTGGGACAGAGGGGTCTCTTAGACTCACTCCATCTGGAGCACTCGAATATACAGCTGCAACACGCACCCACACATAAAAGGTCAAAGTAGTTACACTGAAGAATCCTTTTTGTGTAGAGTTTTCCATTGGAAAGAGTGCTGTGGAATTTCCCCTTAAACATTCCTATTTTCCCTCCCATGCAAAATCATATTTGAAGGGATCGATTATGACAAAAGGATTCAAACTGGCTGACTACAAAGTAGGCTACATACATCAATTTTTTTTTGTTTTTGCTACAAGAAAAGGCAACCAAATAAAAAATAAATAAAACTCCTACAAAACGTATTTTGTAATAATCAAATCATATGGGCACTGCTGAGTTCCATGTATTAAAAAAGCTAATAAAAAAAGAAACCTAATTGATGTTTAAAAGTACAAACAAGTCACGTCTTGCTTAGAAACCAGAAATCTAATGCCACAATCTTCAGCATCAATAAATACTGCTGAAATGCTGATATGTAAAGGGATTCTCTTTTATTTCTTTAATTCGTTAATCAAAAATTTCTCACATGCACTCATGCAATCACTCCCCCACCTTCTCATCCTCAGCTACACGCAAGCGCGCGCACACACGCAGGCACACACAATGGTGTTCTATGGCGTGTTTTCCTCAGTCTGCATGACTGCATAGTAGCTTGATGTCTTTATTGTGACAAACAGTATTTGGTCTCCCATGGCAATCATCACAAATTGAAACATCCCACAAAAAGGCAAAAATCTTGCAAGTTGGAATGTGGCAGTAAGAGAGAAAATGGAAGACTCAACTCTGATATCTACATTGCACCAAGTTAGACCTGCTACTTGGATCAGCTATATGAAGTCTCTTAGAGCCAGAGGATGTTCCCACAAATACGTCCAATAGCAACAATACACAGTGAGCTTCTGTCAAGTCAATCTTAATGAAAAAAAAATTTCATATGCAACTAAATACAGGGTTCCTGCACTTTATGACCAATGAATATCCATGATATTTTCCCTTAACATTTCCAGGAAATCACACTTGTAAAATAACTTGTTATTATTTCCAGGTTTTCTAGGACTGTGGGAACCCTGTATATATGGCTGATAAGAGTAGACTGCAACTGCTTTCTTCACCAGTAGGGGATAGTACAAGAACAGAGTAGGATAAGGATCCATGAGCTAAATATCCCAAGTCTTGGTGGCTAGAGAGATCTAGAATTTCAAGAACTAAAAAAGACTTTGCACTGATGCTTCTAACACCCATAGCTCTGAGTGTGACCAAAACTTGCACTGAATGTGTTATTGTAGATTACAGTTTACCAGCATATTTCACAGGACTGTTTTGTTGGGTCTTGAAGACCACAGAGTACCACTACTACATCGGTGCATCATTGCATTGTTATAGCATTTGTAATGAAAAAAAGTTATTGTTTAACACTGGAAATAAGAAGACAGCTGGCTTGGAATCGGATTGCAGTGTCATCACTCTTCCGATAGGAAGACTTTCTCTCATTGGATAGTTCCTAACTTTGAAAACGGATGAGTTTTTTCAGGATTATGAGGGAATGTTCTTAGAGTTAAACATAATCTTGACAACACAAGATTATTTTAGGAAGATCAAGTTCCTTTAAGGCACTGGAAGCATTTAAAAATATATATACACCATATGTTCCAATTGCGAATACGCAGTCTTTGTAATCTGTAGGATACACACAATATTTTGTGTCTAGAATGTAAAAATGGATAAGAGGCCCACTGAGTGTAATGTTCAGGTGTGAGTGCAATTGTCAGATCCAGACAGATGGTTTGCCTTCTCCTGACTTGCTGCTGCTGCTGCTCCCAGCGCTCCCAGATTTCCCGTGCTTGGACCGTTGCTTTCGCTCCTTCTGAGGTACTGTGGTGATGTTACTCTGAGGCTTCTCATCGATGTCATTAGTGCCGTTGAGCTCGTCATGGTTATTGCTAGCGTTGTGCTGCAAGGTATAGGCTTGGATCGCCGCCTCTAACTGTATCACGTCTTTGTTGATGGGTGGCGGCCGTGCCTCACCTGCAGATGGGAAGTTGTCCTCATTGGAGCCATACTGCTGCTGCTCTTCCTGTGCAATGTTGGCACGGTTCTGCTTGCACGCCATCTTGGCATTGCTTAGGTCTGTGTACGGCATCGTCTCGGGCTTCACCACAATGTTGTAGCCTGGTGGCGCAGAAGGGGTGTTCCAGGAAAAGGGATAACCAACATAGTCCGCTTCTCTAGCACCACCCCCAACCCCACCTCCAGGTTCCCCCTCGCTGAGCGAAGGCCCGCCTACTCCGACAGACACGGCACCCGTTGCAAGAAGGCCAAGCTGGTACTCGTCATCAGTGGATGCCGCGTTTCGCTTGCGCAGCACGTCGCCGATGGTTCCAACTCCGAGATGAATCATTTCCCACAGGTTTAGCAGCAGGCAAAGGCAGCTGACGCCGTACATGATTCGTAGGAAGATGGTCTTTTCGGTGGGGCGTGAGATGAAGCAGTCCACATGGTGCGGGCATGGCTTATCCGAGCAGACAAAGATTGGTTCCACACGAAAACCGTACAACAGGTACTGTCCCGCCAGAAAGCCAGCCTCCAGTGCGGAGCGCGTCAGAAGCTGTAACACATACACTTGCATCAGGCCGTCATCTCGGATACGCCGACGCCCGTCGTGACGCACTTTGGGTTTGGGTCGCGGTGGCACCAAATCCCGACGTGTGTTCATCTCAGGCACTTCGTAAATCATTGGGTCGTCTTCACGTTGTTCGTCCCCATCCTCGTGTCCTGGTCGATGCTGCCGTGCCCCGAAGTACATCTTCCTTGGTCTTCGCTGGGTGTATCCGTCCCCTGCAGAGTCACCTGCAGCTGGGTCAGCGGCCCCTGTGCCGCCCCGCAAGTTCTCGCTGTGGGAGATCTTATTGGCAGCGTAGCCCATGTAGAGCAGAGAGGGCATGGCGGACAGGATGATCTGAAAAACCCAGAATCGCACATGCGAGAGTGGTGCGAACGCATCGTAGCAGACGTTCTCACATCCCGGCTGGCCCGAGTTACAGACAAACTTGCTTTGCTCGTCGTAGTATATGGATTCGCCGCCCACTGCAGTCAGCACAATGCGGAAGACAACTAGCGTAGTGAGCCAGAGTTTCCCCACCGACGTGGAGTGGTGCTGGATCTCCTCCAGCAGACGCGTCAGGAAGCTCCAGCTCATGACGTCTGATGACAACGGGGCAGACAGCGTCCCACACTGCACAGCTCACAGACTCTGTGAACAAACACAGAGAGTTTCAAATATAAGTGCATATTAATTAAAAGATTATTACTACAGAAACCAGGCCAAAAGGCAGTTATACGAGCTATGAACACAAAATGATACAACCATTGTCATATTTTATTCATGATTTGATGTTATTGTCTTCTGTCAAATAAATGTTTTTTTAAAGATATTTGTTATATTTAATAGATTATATTTAACAGTGTTATTAAATTATAAGTGTTTTTATAAGTACATTAATTTCTAGTGAACGTTCTCTAAATGAAAAAATTTGCACTATTAAATATCCAATAATTTAATCAAAACTGAAAAATAAAAAACGACAACAGGCAATAACCAATATTGTGCCAATACATAGTTCATCCATATATAGTCCATTGTGGATTCTGATTCTAGATATATTGCTTGATAAAAGGTCAACCTAGTGTTAATAGACTCAATGAACGGAACTCTCTCTTTCACACACACATACGCAGACACAATTACCTTGAGCAGTGAGCCTGAACCACACAAATCTTCCCTGAGGGAAAACAGCTGTGGTGAGCGGGTGAGTGTGTGACCTCTCTGGTTTGTCTCTGCATGTTCTTGTTTTGCTTCTTTTTTTTTAATGAATGTTTGGATTTTTTTGATTGTTATGACCATATAAGGTTGCATCTGAGCAGTCAAACACAAGGGAGACATGTAATAATATAATATCTCATAAAATATCTTATAAATCTGAGTATAACTCCAAGTATATAGTACACAGTATGTGCTTGAGAACGAGAAAGAGACAGAGAGAAAAGAGAATAGACTAATTTATTTCTTTTCACAGGTCACTTTGAAAACAGGACCTGACATGGTTCAACAGAACCAGAGGGTCCAGGGCTTTCCTGTTCCTCCTGCCCAGAAGAGGACCTCAGCGGTGGGCATGCGCTGATGTGTACTAGCCCTTCACCTTTAATCTGCATCTCACTATGCTGGTAGCGGCACTAGGGGTAAGGAACATAAGACTTAGAATGTGGCTCATATAGGCACACAAACAATCAATACACACACACATACTGAAAACACAAAAGATGTACAGAACACGAGACATATCCACTGGTCACTCATAAGCATCTGTCCTTGAATGACTGCTGTTGCTGTAATGCCCCAATCATCTCACCATCACTTGTTTGTTTCTCTTTCTCTATCACACTCTCTGTCTCTCAAGGTTAAAATAGCCCTCCCTCCCAAAGGGAATAAAGGACTTTGTTTTGTATCTGTGACTGTTGAGCACAAACGGGCATAAGTGCTCACACAAAGTCTGTGGCCACAGGGAGTCAACAAACAACATTAAATGATATAAAATGATTTCACATGTCAGTATTAGACATGCTCGTACAAAATATTAGTATTGTGTTATTTATGTCAAGGGACAAGACATCCTCTGTGATTTCATGCCAAGTTAAAAAAAATAATTGAATCTGTTTGCCGCATCTGTTTGTTATGCTAAAAACATTACTTGATGAGAGATACAAATTATTTTATATAAAACAACAAAACAATTCACAACATCAATGAGGCTGTTACACGGAAACGATTCTGAAGAGAAAATGCAAAAGTGGCGTTGGGTCATCACTTTTTATTCTGTGTTTAGACAAGCGTTTTGTGTGGGAAATCCGCGTGCCAATGGTGACGCAAAAGTGTATGAAATTCAAAATTCAATGTAGTATGCACTTCAGGCGGCTGTGAGTGCATACTACAACAACACAAAGTCCACACGCCTGCGTAGGCCTACAACCTTCACTGTCAAGCAGACTTTTGCGTTTTTACCGTTTACAACGCGGCGCTGGGGCGTTTTTAAGATTTCCACTCTGGAGGGTGGTTTCACTTTTTTGCGTTTTTAAGCCTCAAAAACGCTGTTGCCGTGTAAACGAAAGGCACATCCGATCAAATATTTTACGTTCTCGTAGGATATAGGATATCTCATAACCTTTCATCTCCTCCTTTCATATACAAAATTCAAAACATTTAAAAGTTTGGGTCAGTACGAAATTAACTTGCATAACTTAATTTACTTTTATTTATCAATGATGCATTAAACCAAAAGTGACAAAGACTGTTGCATTGTTACAATTTCAAATAAATGCTGTCCTTTTGAACTTTCTATTCATCAAAGAATCCTATAAAAAGTGTCATGGCTTCCCCAAAAATATTTCGCCATTAGCAGAACAACTGTTTTGAACATTGATAATAATAAGAAATGATTCAGCAAATCAGTTTTTTATTACATGTAAAAATATATTACAATAGAAAACAGTCATTTTAATTTGTAATACTGTTTTTACTGTATTTTCGATCAACTAAATGACCAATTTGATGATCAATTGGTGAGCTTTTGAGACTTTAAAAACATCTTAAAATTCTTACTCACCCAAAACCTCTGTATTAGTATACTGTATATATTTTTACAAACTGAGAATAAGCTCATTTAGCACAACCCAACATTTTGTACTGAATACATTTAGGCATTCCTTCAATAATTGTTGATACTATTCACTGATTAAACCTGATTCGGGTCTCCATATCCACACACACACACACACACACATACATCATCATCATCATCACACATACACATACACACACAGTTCAAAATGCCCCTGTGCCCATGTCAAAGCCTTCATCATCCACCCCCCCCCTCCCCATTTACAGGAGTGTGTCCTTTTTTGTCTTATATACCTCTAGAGCTGCATTACCCCTTGAAAAAAATTAAACCAGAAATGTGCTCCTACTACCTAATTAATGTGTTGAATATCAGAAAAAAAAGAATAAAAAAATAAAAAAATAAAAAAAAATAAAAAACTTGTTTTTAATTTGTTGACACACACAGTCCTAATATTATTTAAACTTTACTTTTAATAACATCGTTTTATAGGTTTAGCAAAGCAAAATGAATCCCAAACATTAAACCAGAAATGTGCTCCAATCCCTTTAATATTGTGGATGTCATTTTAACATTTCATTAGTATTTTTACAGGAACATTTTATTCATTCATACATTAATATATAAATGAATAGAGAAAAATGTTTGTTACTATTTACAGCTCTAATAAATCTGTCATTTTTTCTTTTATTAGTTTGTAAAGGCTAAATTAATCCCTTGTGTTTGGGATTCCCTGGTTCACAGCATTGGCACATAATACAACACATGTCATATCTACTGAGAGACACATGGCAAAGGTCCCATCCTGTTCACGGAAATACTCACTCAAGTCAAGTCAGGTCAAACAGCACTGATGTATTTGCCTGTTAAGTCAAACAAGCACACGCTGTGAAAGTTGTACTCACACATACTCGACATTCTGTCTTTCGTGCCTTTCCTTGTCTGCTTTCCCTCTTCTGCATCCTTCTCTTTTGAAGAGTAGTCTTGGAGATCAGACACAACTGACCTTACAGCAACACAAGAGACCTACACACATACGTGTACACGAGCATGTGTCGCAATGAAGAATGCGCGAGGGGGAGACTCTCAAAAGCGCACAATAGCCCTTTACCCCAAAAAACTGGGTCAGAGAGGGTTGTGGTTTGAGGGGGGAGTGTTATGGTTTTGTAAGGGAGGCTGGGTGGGTTAATATCCCTGATAGCAGGGGAACAGACAATGATGAGGGGAGAACAAGAGAAGAAAGCCCAAATCACGGGTGATGTTCAGCCTGTAACAAGAAACCAAGATTGCTGCAACCTCCTTCCTCTACACACACACAAACACAAAGACATGCACACTTGTCACAGATAAGCGAGTAAGCAATATCTCTCCCATAAGCTTATCGCCTACCCCTTCTACTTCCTCTCTAAAGCCTCTCTCTCTCTCTCTCTCTCTCTCTCTCTCTCTCTAGCACTTTCACAGCACACTGCTGGAAGGAAGGGAACTTCTTAATGCTTGCTCTTCTATTCATCTGACCATCTTTGGTCATGGCTTAAATTAGAGCTTCCAGCGATCTCCAGCGCTTGCATTCTTATCCAAACCCTGTTTTCCCCCTCGTTCTTATCTCTCCCACTCTCTCTTTATGCGTTTCTCTCACAGTAAAGAGCGAGGTGAGATTACAATCGTAGGATTTCACAGCTACTTCCACAGACAGTCTGTGGGAAAAATCTCATTAAAATTTGACACATTCCCCAAGTGTGATAAGGAAACAATTATTATATGTTGAGTACATTCATTTGTAGAAAGTGAGGCGTTCCTGCGTTGGAATGTTTAATGAAAACATTTTCTCAGTAATTATGATTTTTTATGGAAGACGATTGTTGTAGGTTTTCGCTCGGGAATCAATGCGAAAGACTTCTCAGTCAACGTGAAATGTTATTAATTCATGACAAAATATGATAATGGCCGCACAATAAAGATTTTATATTTTACTGTGCTTTTAACTATTTGGGGGTGAATTATCCATTTAAATCACCAACAAGAAGCTCCTAAAACATAAAGACTGCAACAAGACTTTAAATTCAGTTGCTAAGATAAAAATTAAAAACAAATATAGAACAGGGTTTTTACACTTTTACACACTTTTCATATATATATATATATACACATACGCAGGTTCTTAGAGCCATCAAAATATTGCTTTCACTACATAAACTTATGAAATCACATTCACCATAAAGCAATAATAAAAACAAACTTAAACACACAAAAATATACTTCATACACCACGTTGTTAACAAACAACCAAAACAAATGTTGTCCCAAAACTACATTTCCCATAATTACCGGCAAAAGATATAAAGAATATTAGGAAATGCCAAGACCTTTTAATAACAGGCCTCTGACGCATTTGTAACATTACTACTGTATTCCATCCCCATTAAGAATTTGTTTACAGGGGCCGAGTGACAAATAAATATAGATAAATCAATTATGATTACCAAAATATTATTATGGTTGCCCAGATCCCCAACCGTAGTCTGTCAATTTATAATGCTACAAATGTATTTCTTTCTTTTTTGTTGTTGTTGTTGCTTGCCAATTAATAAAGAGTTGTCAATTCATGATACTTTCTCATCTTTTAATTTTTTTATACTTAAAGTTCATTGTTGTTAAGAGTATCTAAATTAATAACCCCAGTGGGTCTATTTGAAGCCTTCTTTTATCATGTAGTATTATTCATTTTTGTGATCATATCGGTGATCACTATCGGCCAATATACTTTTTGTGTATGATTCCGTATGTATAGAGGGGAGGGGTACTGGAGTGTAAACATAATGTGTCGGAGCACAGCTTGAGGCGTTTGTAAGCGTCATGAATACACAGTTACTCACACATAAACCCCTCTAAATACATAACTAAAAGAGAGAGAGAAAGGTTGTCATACCTCTACCTCCCCAGGCATTCCAGCACCCGCCTGTGTACCTAACACTTTTTAATTAGTGGTGGGAGGGCAGATATTTAATTAGTGTTAAGAAGGCAGACAACACTGTGAAGAACAAATTGGGAGGTTTGTAGGATTAAAATGTTTGCTGTTATGAGATAAATGTGGCTTCTATTTTGGGATTATAGTTTTTCATGGAAGTATTCTGTCACTTTCTACAGAGGCAAAACATGAATAAAAAGTATAACAAAGCTTTTACATCTCAACATTGTGTCATACATTCAATGTAAAACTCATCTTGGGGGGATTGTGGTGAGTTTTACACAAATTTTCCCACAAATTTTGCACAAACAGCAGCAAATATTTACCAACATTTGGTCTGCTGCTAGTGTGGTATGTTTATTAAGGGACATAGCTGGATTGCTGGAGCTCATTACAATGCACTACCTACTATGTCTATAATCCCTGATAAAACCCACAGCGCACAGCCCTTAATTAAACTTTAGTATAGACCATCAGTGTATTCAATCATCAAATATTAATTAATGATTAATTAAAACATTACAGTTTAGTAACATAATGCAGAAACACACTACAGAATTAATCTTTTGTATCTGCTGCAAGAGGTGATTCATCTTACATTATTTATTTTATATTCCATTTTTGAGGCATTGAGTAAATGGAGGTTGGAGCAGGCTTCACTCAAAGTTTATATCTCAAATTGTTTTAAGAGTGCTGGCCTAATAATGACAATGCATGTATGGAAGAGAGAGGCCGCACTTTGCATATACAGTTTTATTATACAATATATAAAACTGTATGTATAATAAAACTGTATATGCAAAGTGCGGCCTCTCTCTTCCATACATTTTTGAGGCATTAACATGGGCTTTTTGATTCTTCCCACTAACTAAAATTTTTCCAATGCATTCACAATAAAAAAAATCCCATTCATTTGTTCAATGACCCACAATGTTATGTTGAGTTGCATTCAAAAATGATTAAGCCCAGAGATTTCAAAACTTTGAATTTCAAGACTCTTTTAGAAATTGTTGTCCAGGACTTGATTTTGTTGCGGTTTGCTATGGACCTTATTCAGAGCAGCGCCATGACAGGTATGAAAGTGAGGCTGTGAGGGATAGACCGTGTTTCCAATGGCATCCGCTGTAAAAAGCTGAATAAAGCTCCTAGATTACTTACAATTTTACACAGCTTACATTGTCGGGAGTTTTAGTCACTGAAATTTCTTGGAAAGATATTTTTCCAGCGTTTCGTGAGCAGAACAATCCGAAAACACGTTAAATAACAGTACAGCCCATTGAAGAGATGCATGACTATCCCTCACAGCCTCGCTTTCATTCTCATTAATAATCAAAGATGGCGCTGCCGTGAATAAGGCGTATTGCTGTGAACTCAAGTGAGTGACAGGTTGTACCACCCTCACACTGGAGAACATGTCAGAAAAGTGAAGAGATGTCATTATAGAGATGGAATTGATTTTAATTAAAGATTTCATGGATTACAAAGATGTGCACGGTTAAATCATTGATTAAGTTTATCAGGGCCTTAACTCTGGAGTAAACACAGACACATTCTCTCTAGCTGCAATTCTTGGTCTCTCTAACACACAGTTGCAAACAGTAATCTTTGTCATGTACCACAGTCAGAAACAAAACCAAAAAATGATTTTAAAAAGCCAAAGATGCCATGCCATCTTAAATAATGTTTTATAAACAAGGTTCAGGAGGAGCACGTTCAAATAAATCATTTCAATCAACTCATCACCAAACAATTACATGTCTACCCTATCAGCACGAGAGGAAGCATAAATATTCACTGTCAACTTGCCTAACATTCCCGGAGCCCTCTCCTCGGACAGCACGCCAAAATACGCATTTATTCTATCTGACTTATTTGTAAGTGTGAACTCGTGAACATTTATTTATGAGTTCAAAAGAAGACAAATGGTAACCCTCCACAGGAAACTTGTTTACACTTAAAGGCAGGGTAGGCGATTTTTGTTAAGCGAACAAGTGTGCGACTGTTACTTAACTGAACCATTGAAATGTCTTCCCTGTCCAGCAGAAAAAAAAGCTGTCTCTGCATTCGTTTGGAACCCCTTCAAAACACTGAGTTCACTCCACCTTTCAAAAGCTCTTCCGTTATGTATCCTTGTTTTTGCATGGGTCTGGTTGCAGTCTCATTTTTTTTTTTTTCTGTAGCCACTCTGAAGTCTTTTGCATTTTACAGCTGGTGAATCTCCAGTTGTCACTGGTGATTGTCGTTTGAACCTTTCTGGATCCACCATCAAATTGCTCACTCAATATAGCCTATACTAGCTCAGACTCCTTCTTTATGTGTACAGATGTGATGTAATGATGCAAAGACATGCTCAAATTTCCTGGGGAAATCCACCATTACCGCTGGAATTAAAAACATTACAAGCTTACAGTTTTGAATCAAGCTAAGGCAATCATATAGTTTTGAACACTGCTAGGTATGGACTTCCTCAAATTTATTTTGGATCATTTTTAACCCAAAAAAGTTACGGACTGCAGCTTTAAGTTAGCCTGGATGCCAGCCCGAACTCCGCCCACAACATTTTTTGGTTGGGAAGTTCGGTCTGGACTCGATCCATTGAGGAGTAATTATGATCAGGCAAAAAATGATCGGGCCAATCAAATTGCCAGGGCGGGCTTTATACGATGATGGACAGATGATCTGCAGGGACGTAATCATCACGTTATCAAAGAGCGCTTGTCAAAGATGACTGCAGCTGGAGAATTGAGACGTATAGATTCTGCTGTCGCGTCTTTTGTAAAATAAATCGACAGCGCATTCATTTTAATAGACAAAGAGAGAACTGCAATCAAGGCATTTGTCGATCGGAAAGATATTTTTGGGGTCCTTCCTACATGATTCGGGAACAGTGTAACTTATCAGCTGGCTCTGACGGTCGTTAAGAAGATGGGACGTAATGAAAAGCCTGTGGTCGTTGTGGTTTCTCCTTTGGTGGCACTCATGGAGAAGTAAGTAAAAGAAGCAACACTCGTTATTTAACTTCTAAAATAAATAAAGTTAGGCTACGTCCTGTATTTGAAAACTGCGCCATGCAAAGGAGCTGACTTACTGCGTTGCTCTGATTGGTTGTAGGTCTGTCCGACTATCCAATTGAGTGCAGAGGTTTTTTTTTTCCTGGTTCGGTTACGACACGCCTAATAATCAAAGCCCAACGGAGGAGTTTCAGACTCATATTCTCTCTTGAATATGAGTATGACGAAGTCAGGCTAGCTTTAAATAGTTTGGTGAAACAATTTGGGGTCTGGAGACGGGGTGGCTTCATGCTGTTCATGCAGATTCATTTCACCACCATCCATTTTTGCTGTTGATTTCCTCCCCTAGACCAATCAGGAAATCGTAACACATAGGAGATGAAGTTATAAAGGTGTTATCAGCAGAGGGAGTGAAAGAATGAAAGGAGAGATATATTGAGCACAAGTGTGAAAGGCAGGCTGAAAAGGTGAGATAAAGAGAACTGGCAGGAGCACTAAATGCACTAAATGAAGAGAAAAAAGATGTATAAGAACCATAGACTGTAAAAAATATGGACAAAGCGTCTGTGACGTCACCCAAGACTGTCTGAAGAACGGGTTTGAGGCCGTTTATGGGGGTTATGGGCGGGAAAATCTTGGGAAATACAAAATACAAATGTTCAGAAAGGATACAGAGGTGGCATTATGTGTTGTGTCAGATCCTGGCCGAGACGTCAAATTCACTCGGCGCAGCCCGTTATCAGCTATCAATCAAAGTTAACCGCCCTTATTTGTGATTGTCATTTTATATCTAATAAAAATTCACCCCCCTCACAGTTGTCAGGCACTTGGAACCTATCGAAAAAAACAATAAAAGTCCATGGGACCAAACTGTAAACATATGAATTTATCCTGTGAAAACTGAGATTTTAACATGACGTCTATGGATATTTGCTCCCTTTTGGGACCGGCCTCTAGCGGTTTTGAGATGTATTGCAGTTTTTCGCACTTCCAGGTAGGCTTCAGCTTTCAGATTAGAATGTTGCCGCTTGAGAAGAACGCATTTTGAGGAAGATAGAGATCCTGTGATGCTTGAGGCTGTGTGGTCCACATTTAGAGTCACATTTGATGAAAATATACCTATATAAATTTAGTGACTCATCTGTCATCTGCCTGTTTGGGTGAAGCGGTTCTATCTGTAAATATTTAATTAAAGAGGGGGCTGCAGATAAGTCAGTGGTGTTGCAGTGAATGCTCTCATTAAGGATAACTCAATATCTTTTGGTGGGGGAACATCTGCTCAGTTTTAGCTAATGTTAGGGTAAAGTGATTAGTGATCCCCTGCGGGAGTCACACACCAGCGTTTACACATTTCTGGTGCGTTTGTGTTCAACTGTTGTTCGTCTAATATGCTGTATCCCCTCAGAGACATTGTTAATTAAACAGACAGTCTGGCATGTCCTGCTGAAGCTCTGGGGGAAGCTGGAAGTGTATAATGTATCATTGCAAAACTATGTGAATGGAGTGCCGTTACCTGGAAAGAGATGCTATATTAAAATCACACATAGGGCATAAAGCTGTGCTGAGAATTTGCAGAGACAGGATGTGACATCAGAGAAAGAAGGATCCACAAAGTAATAAAAAGAAATCCACACATCCTTCAATCATTTTGTTCTGGTTAGTGCAAGATAAAAAAAAAAAACATACGAGGGAATTGTGATTTGAGGCCGGTTAAGAAATTTGTCTGAATCAAACTCATGAGTCACACACTCATGGTCTGAATTATCAGCTCAGTGAGTTGATAACCGACTCGCTCAGTGCACAAGATGTTATGTCCAACTTAAAATGATGACTGTTTTTTTTCAAAAGGTAACAGGAATTCTGCATATTGAATTAATTTTATTAAACCAATTACAGTCTTCGCAAAATGTGACATACAAAAATATTGTCCTATTTTAGTTTTGTCATTTTAAAATTGACTGTTAAAATGTTTCAGTCAGAAGAAATTATTTTATTCACACAAAATATTAAGTGTGTACACAACTGTTTTAAACAATAATAATAATAAGATATATATTTTTCAAACATTAACAAACTAAATTATTACTATTTTTTTTTTTTTTTTTTGAACGGTCATGTATTTACTTTTATCACAAAGGATCATTTTTTTTCACAGTATTTCCTGTCTCACAGCAATGGGTCCATTGGGACCACAACTATCCAACAACAAAACTGTACAGCAAAGCAATGAGAGCAGTAGTGGGTTTTTGGTTCAAAATAACAAGCTTCACAACTATTACATTAGAAAGTGCAAGTGTGATGTGTGTTTTTTTGGAAAGCCCAGCTAAAGCAGTGTGCTATTTACAGTTGAGCTCCTTCAGGCAGAAGATTTAAATGACATAATTCACATTATTTAACAGATAACACACACACACACACACACACACAACGCATCCAGGCAATTTTTGTAGCTCTTTCCTTCAGATGAGTCCATTTCTAAGACAGCAGTGAGGTGACAGAGGGAATCCAGAGGCAAGAAGAGAAAGCCAGCACAAGTGCTCCAGTCAGAGAAATGTTTTATAAATGAATGCAATAATAATATTGCCCAGCATTTCTATGAATGGTAATGTACTGAGAAGAAAAAAAAGTGGCCCGCAGAAATGCCATTTTTAAACACAGAGAGGACATGCATGGTTGAAGATAACAGTGTGTGTTTAAAACGGAGGTCAAACCAAACCCATCTCTCTCTCTCTCTCCCTCATCTATCACTATAAACACACACATCCACACAAACACTGAGCTTATTCATCAAACCATGCAGAAATTGTAAATGACTTGGGGGAAGAGAGACAGACTGCTCTGAATAGACACGCTACAGCATTTACATACACAATACTACTCACATTCATGTATGTTTCACAGAAAATTGCATTATTTTACATCTGTAATCCTCCCATACACATGTGCACCATACATGGAAACATATATGCTTCATTTTAAAAGAGAGCTATTAGAAAAAAGGATCACAGAGTGTGTGTGTGTGTACTCTATGTGTCTATGTAAAAGGGTAAACGGGATTAATCTCCCCAGCAACCCTTCCCCCAATCCCTTCTTTCTCTCAGCTCTCCCTCGTCCCTTATTCATCTGTTCATCTACGCCTGTGTGTGTCACTGTTAACTTCATCCATCCTCTTCCTCTCGCCTTTCTCGCCTTCACCATCTAAGAGGATTTTTTTGTGGTTATGCCAAGCGTGTTTGCAGGATTGGTAACTTCACAGCAGAAAAGTGTAAATCAAATTAGACACACTTTATCTAAAACTCGGATAAAGAGCCATTCAGCCACTTTTTACAGTTTCATGACAGGCACCTATTGATGAAACAGTGAATGACCAGTGTAAGCACACCTCAAGAAGGTGTGCAGATCAGCAAAAAATATGAATTGATGAATGACATGAATAAAAAAAGAGCTGAGATGTGCAGCAAAACAAAAGTTCACAGTTTTACAGTTTTACACCCTAACATAATTAATTTATCATTGTTGGGGGTTAGTAAACTATTTTAATGTTTTTGAAGTCTCTTTTGCTCAACAAGGCTTTAATGAAACTGTAATAATATTTTTAAAATCGCTATTTTAAATCTGTTTAAAAAAATCACTGTTTAAAATCACTATTTTTCATTTAAATATATTTTAAAACGTATTTGATTCTTGTTTTGGCAAAGCTGAATATCTGGTAGATATTACACAGGACCCTTCAGAAATCAGTATAATATGCTGATTTTATGCTCAAGAAACATTTCTTATTATTATCAATGTTGAAAACAGTTTTGCTGATTATTGATTGGTGGAAACCATGAACTTTTTTCAGGATTCTTTAATGAATAGAGAGTTCAAAAGAACAGCATTTTCTTTAAAAATACAAATATTTTGTAACACCATAAATGTGTTAACTGACACTTTTCTTCTGATTCTTGCAATATGACTTCCACCATGTAATTTTATGATTGGAACCTGCTGAGGTGAAAAGTCAATGGTAACACTTTACAATACATTACATTACATTACTAACAATACATTTGTTAAATCTTAAATCTTTATTGATGTTAGTTAATAAAAATGGTCTCTGCGTTGTCTCATGAAAACAATGAACAGAAAGCTGTTCATTGTTTGTCCATGTTAGTTCACAGGGCTAATGTTAACAAATGAAGTGTTCAGATGCAAAAGCCTCTAAGTGCCATTTGACATTTTCTTCTAGAATGATCATTTTTATCAAACTTGTATATTTAAGTTCAGTGATTTCACTTAAATGGCAATGATAATTACCTATTAATTGTTATTTAAGTGAAATTACTGAACTTAAATATACAAGTTTGATAAAAATCATCATTAAAGAAGAAAATTTCAAATGGCATTTAGGCTTTTGCATCTGAACTCTTCATTTGTTAACATTAGCCCTGTGAACTAACATGGACAAACAATGAACAGCTTCCTGTTCATTGTTTGTTCATGAGACAACGCAGAGACCATTTTCATTAACTAACATCAAATACAACCTTTGATTTTAATAACATATTAGTAAATGTTGAAATGAATATTAACTAAGATTACTAAATGCTGAAGAAGTATTGTTCATTCTTAGTTCATGTTAACTAAGGTAGGTAAATAATGTTAAATATAGACCTTATTGTAAAGTCTTAGCAAGTCGATCTATTGTACTTCATTGCCAAAGACAATTTACCTGCATTTGGCACCCTGCTCACGTCCTTTGCCTTCATCATCTCTATCTCACCCTATGTCCATTATCATCTGCTGCTTCACCCTGACCTCTATTTTGCCTCTCTAATCATTATTCAGCCACCATAGACAGGTACTGTACTCGTAGGAGTCTATGAGCCTCTGACATAGTGTTAGCTTGTCCTGTAATATAAAAACTGTAACGTCCAACTGTTAATACACTGAAGTGACACGCACAGCACAATTATTTAAACTAACCAAAACATCTTCTCAAGTTTCCAAAAGTCTAAACACATTTTCTGCTTTACACAGTCACATGTTTGCCAGTTTAAAACACTGCCACTCAAAATTAGGTAATTGGCCCACTGCATGAGCTAATTGACCAATACATGTGCCACCTGGCCAAACACCTCAACGGTTAATTGTTAACACTTCAATCAGGATGTAAGCACTGTGAAAATACCACAGGTGATATTATGCCCAACAGTGTATAGACAAATATCTGGTATTATGAATGAAGTGTGTACCATTTCGTGAAAATGTTTGCTTTTGATAATGCTATGTGTAGTTTTGGTTGCAGTGCTTCATTTTGCAGGATATATGAGGTATTTAGCAGTTTGGGTGTGTGGTTTTGTGAAGTATTTTGATAAAACAAGACTAGTTTGTGTTTTAGCAATTGGGAAAAACTGTAATTCTAAAACATGTATACACAGTGAAAATGCTTACACAAAGGTCCTGCTAATGATGTGGTGGAGTGTGCGCTGCTAAAAAGAAAAGTAAAAATGCCTCATGATTCATATTTGTGCAATAACACAAAATAAACACACACTCACACACAAACACTTAGAGAGATTATGGTATTGATTGCTGTAATTTCTGGAGCTCTTGTCTTTATTAGACTACTGTTAAATTAATGAGAATCAAAGCAATAATCTTTAGTGGTTGCACAAACACACTTAAATACAAGCTAGAATCTGGAAACCACGTTGTTGTCTGGAGGTATTAATATGATACATATAATAACTAATACAATATAATCTTCTTGTAATGGTACACAAGCATTGCTTACGATACATCACCTCCTAATAACAGATTTATTTAAATTTGCTTGTTATAATGATCAAATATCTATGCTCAGAGCCCACATGATTAAATCTCTACAGCTCAGCGGTCTGTCAAATGATGAGATCATTAGCTATTTTATTTATTACAACATTGTCCCCATATATTTTGGATACAGAATGACGTAAGCAAATTATCCGTAAAAACAAATTGAGCTTTTGATTTGCAAGTATAAATGAGGAAGTTTAGCAAGAGGAACTGCACTGTACAATGACTACTGACCTGAGAAGACATTTCTGTCACTCCGTGAATTTTTGACCAACGAGGCTGATGAGACAGAATGGAGAACAAAAATGTTGCTGTTGTAGTCAATCAACAAGTTACTCAAGTCATATAATTGTTATAATATTTTCTATATCATTTCAGAATGTAACAATAAAACCATGTGTGAACAGAGAAAATAATACTACTAGTCTTTTACCATTGTTACCAGTGTGATAAAGCTTAATTTGCTGTTTTATTAAAATACAACACATCCTATTTATGAATCAGTATCTTTAAGTACACATTGTCATTCAAGTCAAAAGTTTGGGGTCATGCTGTTCTTTTGAACTTTCTATTAAACAATAAAAATCAAGAAAAATCATGGATTCCACAAAAATATCAAGCAGCACAACTGTTTTCAACATTGCCCATAATGAGAAATGTTTCTTGAGCATCAAATCATGATCATGTTAAAAAGATTTCTGCAGGATCATGTGACACTGAAGACGGGAGTAATGATGCTGAAAATACAGCTTTGAAATCACAGGAATGAATTAAACTTTAAAATAGATTAAATAAGAAAACTTATTGTAACAATACAATTGTTTTTACTGTATTTTTGAGCAAATAAATATAGCCTGAGTGAGCATAAGAGACTTCTTTCAAAAACATTAAAAAAAGATTCAATAAGTAATTCATTTGACTAATTGACAAACAGTCTTTTTGAATGATTCAGTAAAAGAAAAGGCTGATAAGAGTCATTCGTGTGTGAATCAGACTATGTTTGAGCACTGTATTTTTGTATGCAGCCAGTAAAGACATGATGAAGAAGTGTTGTTTACTTATTGTGTTTTGTTCAGCTAGCCTTAAAATCTCATCACATTCAACTACAAACCAAACACACAACCTAGGTAATATATTTTTGTTGTAGTAAACCAGCACTGCCGCTAAATAGCGATGCAGAAAACAATGCTGTACACACACACACACACACATAATTGATCAGTGAGTGAATTAACTCAGGGAAAGTGTCAACATTACCTCAGCTCACCTCATTATTTCTCTATTGCTCTCCTTATGGACTCGCTCTCGCTCTCTCTCTTCTTTCTTGGTCTGACCTCTACTTATCACCCATGCATTTCTTCATTCTGATCATTCATGTTTTCTATGGTTCCTGGTATTGACATCTGTCTCAGTTGATCACAAGAGGACATATTTCACGTACACTTACACAAACCCCATGAATCTCAAATGTGTCTTTGATTAATACATACAAATTTGTGTTCAGTTGGCCCTAGCTAGTGAAGTACAAAACATTTTTGGAGCAATGACTCCAGTACGTGCTATGTTGACATTGGCACTACAGCTATAAACAGTTGTGTTCGCCATTTCACAGCGAAGTAAAGATTTAGTGAAGGTTCACAATCACGGTTTTCCTTTGGAGGCAAATTCAGCAAGACTGCACTGGGTTTGACATCAAATTCTCCCCTGCAGATAAAAACAAAACACACACACACACAACAATTCTCCGGTATAGGCCATATGATCAAAACCCTGATATTCTAGACACATTGTTGGAAATACTTTCCTTTGCACATAAGCATTAATATATATATATATATACACACACACACAGCTTGGCCCTAGAACATCTTTAACACCATTGTAAACAGTGGAGCTACACTAGCTGTTGTCTTGACCTTAAGCTGTTGTCACTGTACGAAATCACAGAACCATTACTGGTGTCATCATCTTCTAGTATACTGCAGGAAAGCCCCTGAACACAAAGCCATGAGCGCTAACTGGGAGCTGTTGAAGTAGGACAAAAATATTTACAGCTACTTTACACTGTTGTACTTCCTGCGTAATATAACACGTACAATTCAGGTCTCAAACTATTCTCTGCACTTTAGGGAGGTAAATGATGAGAGCGCATCAAATCCCAAATTCCAGCATTCACAGGTTCGACATGAATTATGTATGAACTTTCTTTCTAAAAACTAATCCACAGCTGAAGCATATTAGCGCTTCTGCGTGTGTTTTACCATGCCTTTCTCTATGCCTATTTTAGCTTCTTTTGCTAAAATATCTCTCACCTGTCTGTGATATTTGGATGGCTTAAATCCATTTTTTTATAATCCATATTTGGACCTTGTTTTGACCTGTCTAGATTCTGTCTAGATTGTTTTAAAACCTAGATTTTTTCTTTGAAAATGCAAAAGCTTCCAAGAAAACTGAAAAAAAAAAAAATCTTACTCTGTATATTGTCTGGTTTTTCAGTACAAAAATCTTTCTGTCCACGAGGTAAGAAGTAACTTAAGTGGTTAGTTTTGTGCACAAAAAGTATTCTCATCACTTGATAAACTTACGATTGAGCCACTGTAGTCACTCAGACTATTTTAACAATGTCTTTCATAACTTTTGGGCCGGCCAGTTTCGATCCCTTAAGAAGCCTATGGAGGAGTGATCCAGCTCTCAGATATCATCAAAAATATCTTAATTTATGTTCCGAAGATGAACGAAAGTCTTACGAGGTTGGAACAACATGAGGGTGCGTAATTACTGACAGAATTTTCATTTTTGGGTGGACTAACCATTTAAGTCTAAGGGAAAACCATATGGCATTATTTTTGTAGTTATTGTTTTAAGCATATTTGACTGATAATAAGCATTGATTTCTGATCAAATAAGTAATTTTACTAAATGTGTACTGTAAAACAAGAGAAAAAAAATACTGAATGAGAAAATCCTTTTTTGTTAGTGAAAGTAAGAAGGAAAGAAAAGAAGAAACACACAATATCACCATGAAGCGAGGCACAGCTTAGAATGGCTATAGGAAATATTTCAGTCTCCATGGAAACGATAACTTGCCATAGAGGGGATTTCTCCAAAATCTGAGCTTTAGGCCTTTGATCAAGGTATGTGCGAGAATGAGAGAGAGAGAGAGCAGCAGCTGTGTTCCTCCACTGACGACTCACAATCCCATACCTGCAGATGATTCCATAATAAATGAAAAGCATGCTGCATATAAATGGAGATTAGCTTCTAACAATGGAATTCCATTTCCATGGACACAATCATTTCCAAAGGCAAACAATGAAATTCCATTACAGTTTAGAGTGCATTAAACCAAAGCAACATTCAGTTGTTGGCCTCAAGATTTTTTTTTTCAGAAATTGCCCTCTACGTTGCAATAAATCCTCCAGCAAATGTTTTCGTTTTCTCTCTTTCCTCTCTACTTTACACACTCGTACAGTATAAACACCCCGTCAGACAATATAAATCAACAAAGTTTGTAAGTAGGAGAAACTACATGGAATGCGTCTCACCTCCTTTTCTGTTTTTACAGGTTGAGTTAAAGCTTGTTTGTCTGAGGGGCACTTGTCTCTCCTTCCTCTTACCTCTACTTCTACCCATAACTGTTATGAATACATCAAGCTATTTAAAACTAAAGAGAGATTTAAGGTTCAAGGACAGAGGGGATCAAAATGAGTGAGAAGGCAAGAGCCGCAGAGCAAATGCAAAGATGCTGGGTTAGCGTTAGCACGCTAGCATATGTGTCGCCGACGGGCTTTTTCCTCGTCTGGAGCACATGGTGGCCCTGCGCTCTGATTGGCTCGGCCCTTGTGGCCATGGAAACCCAGCCATGGGTGAATGATAACCCCCCTGAACATGACTTGGGGAAAAGACAGGCAACAAGGACATCACTCTTTCTCTCTCTCTCTCTCTCTCTCTCTCTCTCTCTCTCTCACACACACACACACACACACACACACACACACACACACACACACACACACACACACAAACACACATCCAGTCTAATACTTTTTGACCTGTGTTGGAGGACTCATGTTTTATGTTTATGATGCAACCAAGGGGTCTGTCACTGTGCTCATGGCAGGATCACTGAGGGGAAGTTAGAGGTGAACATAGAGGAGAAACAGATCACATGGAAATGAAAAAGAAATAAAAAGTGCAAGAATCCCTTGTTTTTCTTCCCTGTATACGTCATTGTTAATTTACTCCTTTTGTAAAAGCACAACCATCATAACACTTCTAAAGAGGTATTCACTTATTTAGCCAGACACTCTCCATGTTTATCTTCATTTTGGCAATTACCCACATAATATTTGCTTAACTGAGTGAAACAGCCCCAGTTAAGTACACACCAAACAAAACAATATTATTATTTTAGCCATAAGGGTTTTTTAAAAATATTTTTTGTTAAAATTAATTTGTACCTTTAATATGTTGTTATAAACATCCAGTCAGAGACAGAGTGAGATGATTCAACTAACAGATTCAGTAATTTGTTAGACTGATTTGAGTCAATGACTGTATTTTTTTTGTCTGATTTAGAAACAGGACCAAAACAGACAAATTATTTCAACATGAATCAGATACACTCCTCATGTTTTTCTTTTTTTCCTTCATTTTTTTGTTGTTGCTTGCAGCCCACAACCCAACAAGAATAGTATAATTTTAAATTTGCATTTAGAATATATTAGAGTAGTATATTAACAATTAATTCATATTTTAATATTTAGTATTTCTTATAAAAAATAAAAAATAGCACCCATCCTTCTTGACAAGCCCTTATGTACTTTTCCCCAGCAGATGACAAAATGTTTTGTTTTTTTCATAATAACAGGAAATAAATGAATAATAATTTAAATAACTGTAATTTTTAAATAAATTAATTCACTATGGAACTATACAGTAAGAAGCACTGCAAACACTTCTGGTGGAATGTGTTTAAATAACTCACTAAAAGGGTGCATTTCTTGGGGGAACATTTTGGGATTATTTCAAACCGTCACTATCAGAATCGTAAAATGTCCTGGTTGTTTCAATTCAAATGTGCGCAGGACATCAGTGAGTAAACATCTTTGAGTAAACTTTGAGTATCTGTTTGCTAGGCCGAATGTCCTGGTTTTTGGTAATCAAAATATGGTC
Source organism: Pimephales promelas (assembly GCF_016745375.1). Next base: position 11,640,844 of record NW_024121321.1, read on the forward strand.
ACCCAACTATTAGTCAACAAAAATGTCAATAGATTGCCATCATAGTGTTTGTTTATTTATTTTTAATGTCAATTAACACTAGCTCAGTATGCTTTTTCTTATTCTGTCTTTAACTATCTATTTTTGACAGGATCCAGACCTGGCTGGGTCAACAGAGTACATACTTGTCTTTGAAACAGGTTGTGTCACCACAGAGACTTGTGTATGAGAAAGAGAAAGATTTGAAAGAGATGATATTGGGCAGGCCATAGGAGGGAAAGCTGTAAATCAGGATGGCTCGTGTTTGTGTGTGTGTGTGTTTTACGTGGCCTCGGTTGTCTCAGTGTGTCCTGTCTTTGCAGTCATCCCTTGCTGTCACATAGCATTAATACTGACTGCAGATTTACTCACTCTGCCACAGAAGCTGAGAATGCACACTCACGTGTGTGTGTGTGTGTGTGTGTGTGTGTGTGTGTGTTTTGGACGGCAAAGGTTCACTTCGGCACTGAGCTGACTGGAAGAAAAGAATCACATGAGACTCCTTCCCACTGGGAATGTCACTGAGGATCTATAACTACACACACACACACACACACACATAAAAACATGCTGCGTCTATGGTGTGTGTGTGTGCGCATCAGACAGAATGATGGAGTCGTTATGAATCACCATGATGATAAGTACAGCACTCTTTGGTAGAAAACACAGTGCACACACAAAAACTCACATAATACATTACAGATTCTCTTTATAGTGTGTGGATGGGTCAGGTTTTGCTTAGACTGTGGTGACCAAATGTTACAAGAAGAGTCTCCATTCATTTTAATCTCCATATGGATGATAGACTGACATTGACTTTGTAACAGACTTTCTGAGAGGCTTCAGAGCCACCCATATATCTGATGCCGCCTCAATCTGGGTGGTCAAAACTGGCCTTGACCAGCCGGAACGAAGCAGTCTGTTTCTTCTCTTTATGTGTGTGTATGTTCACAACACATTAGAAAGCTATACATAGGCCAGGTTCCTCAGATCAGGCTCCTGGACTATTGTGTGCATGCGTGTGTGTGTAATTGCATGCCAGACAGAATGTGCTCCTCATCACTCTTTTACCCAGGCAAAGTGCAACTTCCATCCCTTTCTTTACTATTTTTCTTTCTATAGTCAAGTCCAAACGTCTACTGTGTGTATGCATGTAATAAGTCACATAGAAACACTGTTGTCTCACACCTAGGACCTCCTGGGATGAAAATAACATTCTGTAAAATTTGAAGGGTGTGTGCTTGGGGACGGGTGTCTTGACACCATTAAGGTATTGTGTCTGTACGCGGTATTACAAATTATTAATTCTATTTTTTATTAGATTCAATCTTTAAATGGTAATCTTAACATGTAATAAAAAGTAGTTTCTTAAAGTATTGGCACTTTTTTGTTATTAGGAGCAAAATTGTTTGTTTATAACACTCTTTGTTTAGTTTAAATCTTGCAATTAAAGGAGTAGTTCACTTTAAAAAAAAAAATTGCTGATAATTTACTCACCCCCATGTCATCCAAGATGTCCACGTCTTTCTTTCTTCAGTAGAAAAGAAATGAAGGTTTTTGATGAAAACATTCCAGGATTTTCTCCATTTAATGGACTTCATTGGTAACCAAACGGTTCAAGGTCGTTTCAGTGCAGCTTCAAAGGCTTTAAACGACACCAGACGATGAATAAGGGTCTTATCTAGGACCCTTCGAGTCATGACTCGAAAAAAGATTTGTTCATTTTGATGAACGAGTTTGAACAGGAGAGTCACGAACGCTCATCACACAGAGCAAGGCAAGCATTTGTGCTTATAAAACCTAAACTTTTTAATTTATTTTTTAAATGACCAATCGTTTCGCTAGACAAGACCCTTATTTATCGTCTTAAAGCCCTTTGAAGCTGCACTAAAACTCTCGTTTGGACCTTGAATCGGTTCCCATTGAAGTCCATTCTATGGAGAAAATCCTGGAATGTTTTCATCAAAAACCTTAATTTCTTTTCAACTGAAGAAAGAAAGACATGGACATCCTGGATGACATGGGGGTGAGTAAATTATCAGCAAAAGTTTTTTTTTTAAAAGTGAACTACTCCTTTAAAGTTTTTATGAAAGATTTTCAGATAAAAGATTTAAGTGTAGGTCTGTTACAGGTGGAAAGTAAAATCTATACATAAAACATACTGTATTTAAAGCAACAAAAATACAAGATTAATTTAAAGCTGCAGTTCGCAGTTTTTCCTCTTTGTCACCATCTCTGCAATTGCAGTCATTCGCGGAATTATCAACGTGAGTTGTACCTCGGCATGGCACAGCATGGATGAATCCAATGTTTTGAAGAGTGTGCGGCTGCCAGTTGCCGTGCCGGTGTGGATACTGGCATTCAGAATCACATTATACTTTTTGGATATGACCTACATGAGTTTTCACCCTACTTTGTCCTCTAAACAAGTAACATCCACTTTTGCTCTTCTGACCAACTATGGGAAAAAAAACATTGCAGTAAATTGCACTGATTAAATCTAACGATCGCTTATCATATTACGTCAAACCAGTCTCATTTTCCAAACTCTCAGTCCAAAGTCTTTTGCATTTTACAGCGGGTGAATCTGTTGTCACTGGTGATTGTCATTTGAACCTTTCTGGGTCCCCAATCCAATTGATAAGTTTAATTATATCAAGTGCTATGAGAAAAAGGCTATAAATCTCCACCTCCAACATCTTCACATGCAACATATCTTAGCCGAGACTCCTTCTTTTATGTGTACAGATGTGACGTAATGACACAAAGACATGCATATGCTCAAATTTCCCGCGGAAATCCACCATTACCACTGGAATTAAAAACATCGAGTTGAGGCAAGCAGATAGTTTTGAACACTGGCTGTTTATACTTGTTCAAATTTATTTTAGATCATTTTAACCCAAAAAGGTTACTGACTGCAGCATTAAGACATGGTAAAAAAGAGTTTTATTTTAATATGACCTTTATCAATTAAAAAAATAAAAAATAAGAATATATAAATATATTATTTTTGGATATGATTTTTCAAAACTCACTGACACCATTAACACTGCATTATCAAAGTATGCAAGCTTTTCAGAGTCCATCACTGCATTAACTTGTCCAGCTTCTCATGACTCTGATTATTTATACAAGTGGTCTTTGTAATTTGAAATGAAAATCCAGACATATAAGGTGCCTACAAAAACAAAACAACTTGAAATGCAGAGAGAGAGACAGACAGAGAGAGAGAGAGAGAGAGAGAGAGAGAGAGAGAGAGAGAGAGAGAGAGAGAGAGAGAGAGAGAGAGAGAGAGAGAGAGAGAGAGGCGTGAGGCGTAGCTAGGCAATTTTTGAGTGGAATGAATGTATGATTAAAAATCAAAAAGTATCTATATTGGCTACTTCAGTATCAGATAAAAGTGTTTTCGATGGTTTTAAGATGAACGACAGTTTTAGATGGATTGTCTATGACACATTACAATCTGCCTGATGTGAATATTAACAGTTGACTAAACAATTTCACTAAATCCTATTAATATCTGTTTTAAAATAATTTAGTAGATTTTTTTTTTTTAATTAATGCTAGGGGTATTTTGTGACTTTACGCACCACCACCCCACCTCTGCTAATTAAATACTTTTCATGCTCTAATATCAGGTAATTGCTTTAATCAGATGTTTTGGTGCATAAGTGCAGTGACAAATACCTGCAAGGCTTGCTGTGGAGCAACAGCCGTATTGTACAGTGAATGTTTATCTGAAAAATATGGTCGGTGTCCTCTTAAAGATGTTAAGCAGACAAACAATGAATAAAATAGCTGGTCACAAAAAAAAAAGGGGGAGAAAAGAAGATGCATTTAATGCCCTTTGCAAAAGAATGGCAAAATACGGATAACACTTTAGTTTAGGGTCCAATTCTCACTTCTAGTTGCCTACTAAAAACCGAATTAATACCTTATTCTGCATGACCATAATCTACATCCCTAAATCCTGCCCAATACCTAAACTTAAAAACTGTCTGACTAACTATTAATATGCAGTAATTAGGAGTTCATTTGATGCAAAAGACATTGTTAATAGTAATAAATACAATTTTATTCCCAAACTATATTCTGAAAAGCATAGACATGAGGGAGGGACTTTCCTGGAGATCTCTGCTTTATTGAGGGTAACTTTAACAAGTATCTTCCTCTTTTTTCAATCATAACTTCTTTTATTTTTAATTCAGCTGTTGTTGTGCTTGTTTATTAAACACATAAAAAACAGAAAGAAAGAATATGAGAAAGGAAGAAGTTTTTCTTTAACCTCATAAATTACATAAATGAAGACTGTAAAGTAGAAACTTGTCCATATATTTACGTGTAGGCTACTTTACTCAACGGCACCAGAGAAAACATTTCCTAAAATCTCAACTAAATACACAATTTCAGCTTTCATTCTCTTAAGACCAAACAATGCAAAAACAGAAACTGTGAGCAAAAACACCCTAAACCAAACCCGTGGAAGTGTCATTATTTACGATCTTTTTTTACAGTGGTAACCACACTATCAATGCGCTGCGTTTCACGCTTAAGTAAATGTTTCATTATCTTCATTGAAGTAGGCTATATACTAGTATATAATTGTTTGTTATCCATCATTACCTCGTCAAAATGTGGTACGCGCTTCAGTTTCATGCGCACGTGCTTTTTCTCCACACACATCTTATTAAAATTCAAATATGGCTGAAATATGATTCTTACCGCTCTGCGAGTCTGTGATGATTGTTTTATGGAGAAGGATGCCGAAATGACGGAAGGTCCCAGTATTTGAATCGCTACCCAAGTCCTCCGTTGTTGAACTCGCCTTCGCTTCTGTCTTGTCACTGTTGAACCCTTCACGAGACCTCAGACAGAGCGTGACTGAAATTATCCGATTTAAACATACTGTTCGGTAACAAGCTCTATTTTACGACGTATTGTGAGTGTTGATAATGTTCCGTTGCCATCTGTCGTTCTGTTCATAAATTCAGTTGGATGAATTCAGTCATTTTGAAGAAATCACTGCCGATTCTCGCTCACCGCTGAGTTCATTTTCGCGTGCCCGTATTTACCTGGCGAAATATTCTCTCGCGCTTGAAGTGTCATTTTTACTCGCGCGCCTAAAGTCACTCACTTCATTGTACACGTGCAGGTCGTTCACATTGTACACATCCATCCTACTAGCTGTAAAAAATAAACGACTGCGATATTGTCAAGCGGTGTCCGCATCTCCTCTGCGTTCTCTCGTGGAGGCTGGGACACAATGACTGCTTGCACGGTTTTACCCACGCCACTTTTTCGATTGTTTATCGCAGGGAAAGGCAAAAGTGCACGACCTTGTCTGAGGGATGCTAGGGCGTTTAAAACTAAAGGGGAAGCATGACCGGTGGTTGCACACAGACGAGAGGCATTTCTGACGTTCACAAAAGCCGAAGGATGATTGACTTGCGCGCAAGCACGATGCGCGCGCCCGCTCTCATGCATGATTTCCTTTGGACGTAAAATGTGTTGTAACTTCAAGCTGTTTATTAAATTATTTTGTTGTCTGTTTCGAAACAAATTAGACTATAAATGATAGACATTTGTAATAAATTGTTTTAATATATTTAATAATTTGTTCTAAATTAGCCTATCAGAGAAAAAAAGCAAACGCTGGAACATTGGATAGGGTTTAACTTTCAAACAAAAATGTAATTTGCTTTTTTTGGTATGATTCCTAACAGCATACTGTTATCTCTCAGTCCATTAGATTTTCTTCAGCTTAATTTAGACTTCTAATACCTGCCCAGCCCTATATCCTCAATCAGAATTTGAGTTGATAGTTCTTACCCTGAAACCGTGTTCCATCAGTCTCAAGTCTAAACGAGCCATTGTAACCTCTCCATCTGCTTCTCTGACATTCAGGCACTCTGACAGGAACTTTGACAGGCTGACTGGTTCAGGTGCATTGGCTGACATCTTATACAGTGACATTGGAAATGGGGTTTCCTCCAAACCAGAGGCATCTTTCTCTCTCCCTCTGTTCCTTGTGTTCTCTCTCTCACTTTCTCACTTGTCAAATGATGCTAGGGCTTAGGTTGGCAAGAGTCCAGGGCATGAAATAATTATTGATGTTAGGATGGCATAGATAATGATCAAACTGTTCATATTGTGACTGGGAGGTAGGGGTAGGGTGAAATCAGGCTTCCAAAAGTTTCTGGGTGGTTTTGATGAACAGAAGGGTTTTCGGCATATGGTGCTCAAAAACAGCCTGAAGTGACACGGAGGGCTCCAGTGCTTCTTTTGTCACATTATCTTGTGTTGTCTGCCAGAAATTCCCTGGCGTCCTGTTTAACATGAATCTCTCACTCTGACTTGTGGGACAGGAGAAGAGTAGTAGAGGCAACACTCAGACGTCGGATCAAGATGGTGACATTGTCACATCGAATCACTCCATTAATCTGTCACTCAATGTTATTGAACAAATGATCAGACAGCCACCACTCATTTCAAAGATCTTTTTTTTTTCTACAATTGTGCAGTCGAAATGCCTTGAGTTCCAAAACTTTCTTCAACCTCTAAAATATAATTTTATGATATTCAAATTGTGATTGAAATTCCATTTATTATCATGACATTACAGTCACCATAATCCATATTTTGACTATATCACATTTTATTGTAATGCCTCGGCATACAGTATAGTGACACTTTATAACGGATATGTTTATATGTGAAGTTGTGCCTGGAGTGTAAAACTAATGTAAGCGTTCCATGGTTCAATTGTATCATTTGTTATAATGCAATGAAACATACCAAATTACAAAATTGTTGGCACTTTGAAAATTGACCAATACATGGGAATCCTGTTGAACACAATGTAGCCAAGTGTGGAGTGGAGGATCTGTTTTGAAATCAAATATGTATATTTCAAACAGGAAAACGATCCCAAAAAACACAGCGCATGCAACAAAGCTGTGCTCACTGCTCAATAAAAGTGTTCATGCTTGGCATTTTGAAGTCTTAAGTGGCCTCCTCAGTCCTCTGACATTAGAGCCATTGAAAACCTGGATTGTGATAAGCCATGCAGGTCTTTCAATGAAGCTCAAATTTGAGAAGAACTTAAGGAGGATTGGAAAGTTGGAAGTTAAGCATGAAACATTTACAAAGTTTAGTTAGTCAATGCCCAGGAGAATGGCTGCTGTAATCAAAACCAAGGGATAAACAACAAAATAACTGATAATTGATTATACACTGTAGTCAATGTATTCTTTATTTTCTGTAAGCGTTTCTTTTTTTTTTTGCATAATACAATAAAATCCAGATTTAATTATATGTTTGAGTTTACATTTCTTGCCAAATAATTTGTCATTTTAATATCTTAACCAAGTTTAGTGTATTCCCAATATATTCCTCATATTCTGATTGTTAGAACATGAAGTGTCCTTAATAGCAAGTAGGCCTATTGTGCAAATATCCCTGCCAAAACTCAATCCGAACTGCTGAGTCCATAGCCATTTTCAACAAATAGAAATGCATCTTTTTGTCAACACTTGACCCATTAATATTAACCCTTTCTATTCTATTCTATTTTATTCTATTCTGTTCTATTCTATTCTATCCCCTCTCTCTCTTGCTCTCTCTCTCTCTCTCTCTCTCTCTCTCTCTCTCTCTCTCTCTCTCTCTATATATATATATATATAGAGAGAGAGAGAATAGAATAGAATAGAATATTGGATTGCTTCTGCTGTCCTTCTCAATTCAAAGTCGCTTTGCATAAAAGCATCTGATAAATGATTAAATGTAAATGTTAAAACAGTAGGCATATGTCAACAATGCACTATGCAGTTAGCAATATGTTGCATTCCAAACAAAGCCCATGCGCTGTACATGTCTTTCATATGGCTGTAAGAAACGCTGCCATCATGTGGTCTCATGACAGAAGGTCATGAAGAGGTTAATGTGTGAGTAGAGAAGAGATGTGAAAGAAATTGAGAAAAAAAAAAGCAGTAGTAATTTTACTGGCCATGCAGGGAGGCATGACTTAAAAGCCTAGTTCCCTCAAAAACAATAATTTACATTGTTACAAACCTGTATAATTTTCTTGATCATGAAAAGAGGGATTAGGCAGAAAGTAAATGTTTCTCGTTTTCCAATTCATTAAATGTTGAATAGTGTCTTTAAAGCTCCAAAAATAAAAATAAAAATCACATAAAAAGTTCAACAACATTTAACTCATACTACTGCTCTCAGGTCATACAGTATAATCATACAGGTTGGGATATTAAAGATATAAAAGCCTAATAAATAGAAACATTAATTCATGAACATTGAACCAAATCTCTGTCAAAGCACTATGAAACAATACCAGAATACACAATACCAGATGAGACAACACCATATTTTTTGATTGGCTGAGAATGGAGGAATTTTGTCATTGGATGGAAGAAAACCTCTGGAGATAAGGTAAGATGTCAGAGATAAAGGTAAACATGCTTAAATACATAAACGTATACTGACAGCAATGTGAATGTCTTTAAAGCAAATATTTGACTTAGAAATAAACTGTACACATTTTTGTGTTGTGTCAATCATGAAGTATGTCTAACAAGTTTATGCAAGTAATAGCAGTTTTCTGACTCTGGGGTAGTGTGTGTGTACATGCAGAGTGTGACTGTGTGGAGCCCAGGGCATCTGCTCTGATGGCAGTGAATGTGAAATGTGCCAAAGCACACATTCACACAGAACCTTTGAGCACAATATGAAAATCACTGCTAAATATAGACAAAAAAAAAAAAAAAAAAAAAAACCCACACCAGTAAGTGTGTTTAATTTCGTCAATGAAACCACCTCACTGCTTGCTGGAGTATCAAAACCTTAAACTTTCCATAGGAACATTGTGTAATTTTTTGTGGTGAAGAAACACTGTATTCTCTGTACGTTTCTGGCAACTATAAGGCTTTAAGTGTTGACGGACATTTTATTATGCAAGTGGTATGTGCAGTGCACCCTCTTATAAAGTCTGTCACTCATGCTGCCAGAACCATCTCACATATTTACATCACACACAATATTCATGAAGGTAGCAGCAACGTAGTCCGAACTGATTATTCATCACCATTTCACCCAATGACACATGCATGTAAAATCCCCATCTCTGAATTAAAGCTATGATTCCCTCTGACATTCGGATTCTCTTCAGCCAGACTGATTAGATGAATGTCAGAAAATATGGGAGTAAAGTTCAAAATATTAACATACTGTCTACTTTTCATTTGAACTTCATATACTTTTTATTTTCATTTTATAGGGATAGCGATAACGTTACTTGGTCCATTTTTTATGGTTAATGCACTACCAATGAGAAATACATGCGTTTCAGTATTTATTAATATTCTTTAATGTTATTTAATACAAATACAACTGTCAATTAAGTCATTATAGCTCAGGTCCAATAAATAATATTAAAAGATACAAATTTTGATTTCAATAAAGTACTAGTAAATGTTAAAATGAACATTATCTAAGATTGATTTATTTAAGTATTTCTCACTGTTAGTTTGTGTAAACTAATGCTCACAAATGAGACCATATTGTAGTGCAACCGGTATAGTACAAAAAAAAAAAATTAAATGAATTTACTCACTCTTAAGTCATTCTGTATGACATTCTTTTCCTGTTTAAACATTATTCATAGACGTATCAGTTTCTGGTTTAGGTTAGTTTAAATACAGACCTGAACCAAGTTTCATTCAATATAAACGGAAATAACCAACTCACATGTGAAATCATGAAATACAGAAAGACATCCGTGACATTCACTTAAATGTCAGACTTCTTTCTGTTGAATGGCCTTCACTCATGTCAACATTCCTCAGTTCTGCTTCTGCATCTGACAGACATTGTCACAGACACAAACCAATCTGTTTTGACCCGTATGTATGCAGATGTACATCTCCCGCCCTTTGTATGTACTTCAGTTTTATTCTTGTCACTGAACAGAAGTATCTCCAGTGTTGAAAATTCTCCTCCAAATGCTTTCATACTGCAATCAAACCCCCTTTTCCTTCACATCTAAGAATCTGCAAGGCTTGAGGAGTACAATGGGTATCACCTTCATGGATATCATAAAGAATACACCCATAATGAACTGAAACACAGATCCACAGGCCAAATCCTTTTAATCACACTTACAAAAAATGATGTAAGATTTCAGACACATTCCAAAAAGACTTGCCTGTCCTCGGATCATCTTATACTACAAAACACTTGTCGAATATAAAAATAAACAGGGCACGACTGTAAGGATGCACATGGAGGTCACAGGTTAATTTAGGGGAGCCTGGGGTAACAGCAACAGAAATCAGTGTTGATGTTTCTAGCACTTTGCATATAAAAAAATGCAAAAGAAGTTTTTATATTCCATCATACAGAACTGGATGGATTCGTAATGGGGCAAGTCCAGTGAAGCTGAAAGGGAATGATGTATAAGTTAAGTTCATTTGTCTCATCACATCGGGTAGTTGAGCACCACATCTTGTTTGGCCAGCTCCAACAACATAGGGTCATCGAAGAACTTGCTGATGCTAACGTCCTCACTCAAACCCTGGAGGAAGAGGAGAGATGATGTTGATATATGATGATATATGATGCATATTCAAACTAAACAAGTTGATTGAAACACATCTCACTTTGCGCCTGCGGGTTTTGATCATAAACTCTCTGGCTAGATGAGGGGCCGGCTGAGGCTCTAGAGGACGAATCACAATGCTCTTATCCAGAGGATCACCGGGAACAATCTAGAGTGAGGGGAAGAGACAATAATTACTCAGGACAGTCGTGAAAATCTAATACCATGTGACAAACACACACACACACACAGAAACAGTGTTAAAGGCAAATGGAGTCTGAGATAAGCTGCTGCTGACTCGAACTTCTGCTACTCAACATCAAACACATCAGAGCACATCAACTCACACACACAGACAGAAAAATCCTATACAAGCAAGTCCAAGTCACATTTTACCCTAAATTGAAAAGGAAAGAAATTATATTTTGCATAAATAAAATGAAGCCTATTTTTAAGACTACTTTTTGGATTTTTTCAAAAATTCTCAATGCTATATTTTTGGTCATTTCCAATGTTCTTAAAAGCGGTTCTAATTAAATTATCTTGGTTCAAAGTACTGTAATATAATTTTTACATAAGCATACAGTATAGTACAAAAAATATTACAGTTTCTTAAATATGTCTACATTTTCTTCCAAATTTTCATTCCAGTAATGCATTTATCAAAGATACATTTAAATATATTTCTCACATTACTGTGCTTAATTGACATACAAAAACGAATTTATCTTTTATTATTTTCCAATTGTTAAATTTCAGTTTCTCACCGTAAGAATACTTTAATACAATTTTAATAAACAATACAAAAAAAACCCCTTAATACATTAATAATGCATAATTTAATAAAAGGAACAATAATTCAGCAATTAAGGAAAGTATATTTTCCTATTACTGTGCTTAACTAATTGCCATAAAAATGTCATTATGGGAAAGAAAAAAAAACATAAAAAGCAAATGGATGCCCATGTCACACTTTCCCCTAAAAAAGTAATAATTTTTAAATAAATAAATTAAATAAGAAATTAAACCTGAAAAACATATTTTGGTTAAAGTAATGAAACTTTTTTTTTAACCTAAAGACTGTTGGGAGTGTTTTTTACAGAATTTTTTACATAGCTTTGTGTTCCACACAATCCCTCTTGTACTCAAAGAGAGCACACAAAAGAGAGAGAGAGAAGGAAAAACATGGGTGCGATTGTACCTGCCAGTGGTGGAACACACTGAGCGCAAAGGCCTGGCCCTGCGTGTGCGTGCGGAGATCAGTTTCAAAACCAAACGAGTCAATCGCTGGAATGAAAGCCTTGATGGTGTAGAGAGGAGAGCCAGGGATTGGGGCATCCTGCGTCACATGACCTCTACAGGACACAGAGACAAGAGATCAGTCAGAGCCTCATTCTAAAAGGAGACTGCCTTTATTAGAAACTTGCTGACTTTTGCTGCCTTGAGCAACAATCTGCTTAATGCGAATGTGTGTTTACTGACAAGTCAGCAATGTCTGCATTCTGTGTGTGTATTTTACCTCCTGCGTGCCAGGACCGTGTACACGGCAGAAACGCAGTCAGCAGGAGCCTGAACCTCCACAAAGTAATAAGGCTCCATCAGCCTGGGCGTGGCCTGCAGAAAACAACCAATCACAAAGTGAGGAAAACAAAAAAGGGTGGGTGAGTGAGTAACCAATTACGATAATCAACTTAATCTACTGAACTAATGAACCGAGTTAATGGATCACGTAATTAAATGAAACATCCAATAAGACTAATGGAAACAATGTTTAAGAAGAGAAGGAAACAGAGGAAGATGGGAAGAAAGAGAGGTGACTAAACAGACCTATAAAAGGATAGATTACCATGAGAAAGGCAGAGTAGACGACTCTGCGAGCTGTAGGGATGACCTGTCCTCCTCCTCTGTGCAGCGGTTCCTGTGCGATCACAGCATCTAGGATCTTAAACTTCACGTTGCGGATTGCTGAATGCAAGGATTGACAAAGAGACATTTGTTATGGACTATAAAAAAAATGTGTATATATTTATGCTAAAACGCATTGAAAAAAAACTTTAAACTACCTTTCAAACCGTATTAATCAGACAAAATTCTTACTGTCGGTTAAAGAGTTAATTATGAGCATCCCTAGTTTTTACATTAGTGTTTTTAAAGATTAATATTAATCTAAACATTAAAGCAAGGACAATGATCATGCGCAACATCCAGTACTGACCGATATATGTGAAACAACCATTCATTAAATATAGTGGATATGCATTTAAATATTTGCTTGTCATTCAAGAGCATTTTATTGACATGCATGGTGTTTTTTTAATTTTAACATTTTGCCTTTAAAAATCACTGAGAACTCTCATATAAAATATTTTGCAATGTCTTACGTTCATCACATAAAGGACCCTCGCGTGTGCCCCACTGGAAGCCCTGTACAATGCTGTCCTTCACTGAGCCGAGGAGAGCTTTATCTACCTACAACATGCACAGAAAGAGAACAGATCATTTATTGAGCCATTCAACGGTGAACAACTTGCTTGACCTCACAAAAACAGATAGATGGAGTCACATGCAATCACGGGCGACAATATTTTTCACACCCTCTAACTGCCTGAGGAAAACAAACACCAAATAATAACACATCCATGCCAAAATGATAAATGTCAATACAGTCGTCGGCGACATGACATTAAATCTATTCTAAATTTCATTAATTTGCAATCCAATTACAGTATAATTATTGTATGAAATTCAATGAAAAATACATGAACCTCACCAAACACAATTAGTGTCAGCTGGTGTGCAAATTACCTCCGAGGGCAAAGTATCGTCTACTAAGATGTTGGGCCCAGTCGTGTCAGGTCCAAAAGCCCAAATGGAACGAGCTGCTAGCAAATCCCAGTCATACTTGGTCTGGAAAAACTCTCCCAACTTTTTCCTATAGGGAGAAGTTGGTTAAAGGAGAACTCTGGAGCTGGACAACTGACACATTGACACATCAAAAAGGTAAAGAGATCGTAAAACTAATCCATATGATCCAATTTAGTTCAAAATTTTTCAAGAGACATGACTGCTTTATATGATGAACAGACATGAGGTAGAGTAATTATTGACAAAATTTTTTCATTTTTGGGTGAACTAACCATTTAACCTTCAAGGGGTTCACAGCAGAGCAATACAAAAATGATGTTTGTATGATAGTCAAATACAATTTTTCAAATTAACTTTTTACTTGGCTAAGAGAGACAGATGTGTTAAATAAAAACCATACATTTTCTATAGTTCTGAGATGATATTCTACCTGTTCCATGTGATCTGCACCACCTCGTTCTCAATGTCTTCGGCTAGACCCTTCTCCAACGGCTCGGCAATCATGGTGATCTTATTCCTGCCAATTACACACATAGAATTACAAATGAGACAAACATATCTGAACCAATTTGTTATCCTATCAAAAAACTTTTACAGGTCATATTTCAACAAAACTGGATTTCTAAAAGGTGGTGTTGAGATACAGAAAGTTTGTTCCTCACTTTTTATTGGGTGTTTCAGCAAAACACTTCAGGGAGGATGTCTCCACCACAGTCTCGCAGAAAGTCACCACAGGGTCAGCTACCTATTGAGAAGTCAAAGATAAATCACATTTAAATTAAGTTAAGAGGGCAAGAAGGGATGGGAGTAAAAGGAAAATTGTATGAGAGCAAAAAAAGCACCTTGATATCAATCTCAGAGTACATCTTTCGCAGGTCATGCATTACGCAGTCCAGGTACAGCTCACCTGTGCCAAGAATTACATGTTCACCTGACTCTTCCACCTGAACACATTAATACAAAACAAGTCAGTAAAACGGTTGCAATACATTGCACACTAAACAAAGAACTGAAATGTTACCAAGTAGCCCTGCTCATTGCCACTCAAGTACACGTGGCACCTAGTTTGGTTTAATACATGAAAGAAACATGGCTTTAAAACAATATTGGTAGTGTGAGTTGTTCTTAAGTGTGTTACCTTTGTTGTAAGAGAAGGATAACTCTTGTTGACTTTTCTGAGTCCATCCAACATCTTGGGCAGTTCTGAGGGATTGACTGGCTCCACCGCTATTTTTATCACTGACGCAGTGTTAAACTTCAATGGCCTGAAGATCTGAGCCTACTCACAATACAAAGCACATTCAACATCCAATCCCTCATAAATGATCACTGCTTAGTTTCAAATAGATATCTCTCTCTCTCACACCTCTTCATTTCCACGGGGCTCTGTGATTGTGGCCGTTTTAACGATCGGCTGGTCGCAGCCCTCGATCAGCACCCAGTTACCAGCAGGAACACGATTCACTTCAATCTGGTACCTTTCATAAACACATTAAACAACATTTACAAACATTACTATTGGTGCAGGATTTACTTTGAGTCAAGTTAACAATATTCCCAAATAATGAAACAAAATTCACAAATGAACGGCAGATAACACAATGAATTAAATGTAAAAAAACGGATTGTATTTTCTTGTAAAACATTGTTACAGTAATCTTTGTTTTAATCAGAACTTTGAAAATGTTTTTTTTTTTACAGTGCATATAACAGCGTTTCTCAACTGGGGGGTTCAGCAAACATCCAAGGGGGCCCCAAAATTATTTAAAATATTTAAAATAATCCAAAACTAAAAATCAAGATATTTCTTGATTTAATTCACCTCTATCAACAAAAAAAACTTGTCTTGAAAAACTTGAATATAAGAGAAAGCCTAATTTTTAAAGTGCGATTTCTAGACCTGGATGTGTCAAGTAAATTCATAAAATCATAAAACTGCAAGGGCATTTTTAGAATGAATATACATTTTTCTAGTTATGCCAAGTTCTAAAATAATTTAAGGGGTAGAAATTGAGCAGTAATATTTTGAAATATCCTTAATACTAAATAATTAACAACTGGGAAGGTCATAGAGGCTTCAAATATTGTTGTGGACATGGAGTCAAAAAGCATAGAAAATCACTGCTGTATAATGATGCAAGCAAAAAATTAGCTTTTTATCAGAATGCCCAAGTGTGACAGTCACCTAGCGACAGAAATCCACAGGCGTCCAATAGTGCAGATCTGTGAGTCCTCCTCATCCTCGAGGCTGTAGTTCTCTCCCAGAACCTTCACCGGCTGGCCCGCCTGCAGGGTTCCACTCAGGACTCGACCAAACGCGTGAAACTGAACGCCGTCATCTGTGCTGAACATCTTAGTGGTGTGGCACATCAGTGGACCCTTAGAAAGGAAAACAAGATTGACTTGATTTTTTTTTGTAGGCTTGATTGAGGTGGATACATTTTTACTTTTTAATCAGTAAGATGTAATTTGTGTTAACTACATTTACTGGATAAATTAAAAAAACGGCCATCACAAAAAGTCATGTGACTTAATACTTGACTCAGAGAGGAAAATACAAGATTTTGGACTGGTCATTCTGAAATATTTGCGACTTAGCCTGTCATCAAAATGATTGGTTACTCCAGAACATGTTTTCGCTCCTACAAAGCATCAGCCACAGCATTTTGTCTGTGTGCTCTGTCTAAACCACATGTTATTTATTATGCATCTAATATAAGAGCTATAGTTGCTTCCTCAATAGATCACATCCATTTCCATTTATAATTTGCACTAATTTATATTCACATACACTACCATTCAAAAGTTTGAGATCAGTTTTTTTTTTAAATTAGCACTTTTATTCAGCAAGGATGCATTCAATTGTTAAAAATAAAACAAACGAAGTTTACAAAGTTACAAAAGATTTAACCAGCTGTGCTGGTGTTAACCAGCACAACTGTTCTCAACAACATTGACATTTTAAGAAATGCTTCTTGAGCACAACTGGTATAATAGAATGATTTCTGAAGGATCACGTGACACTGAAATTCTGCCTCTGATTAAAACTTCGCCTTTAATTAATTAGTTCGCCAAAGCCGGTCCCAAGCCTGCCAATCTTGTAACTTTACAAATCACTGAGGTTGTTTGGCAGAATAGGCACGTCCACCGGCCGGGCTCAGTCTCACACAAAGCCCGTCCTTTTACCCATATATGGATTGACCAGAAGGTGGGCGGGGTTAGGTTTCCCAAGATTTTCATTTGCTATGACAGTAGAGGAGGAAAGCCCCTTGGGGGGGGCAGCATCTGATGCCAGATGAGAGGATAAGATTATTTATTTTAATAATATTACTGTTCTTCCAGTATGTTTGATCGAATAAATGCGGCCTTGCTGAGCATAATTTAAAAACAAAACAAAACATTATAACAATATAACAAGCCCAAACCTTTGAATAGTAGTATCTAACGTAATGACTTTGCTCTCTTAAACACAAGGGATGGAAACTCTTACAAGCCCAACATCAAAACACTCATATCAACCTCTGTAGATCCCACTTACATCAGGGTCACACTCAGACATCGTCTCTCCGAGGTCTGAATCCAGTCCCCCTGTGTAGGTATGCTCTATCTTGGCTTTGGCACCCCCCTGAGGAGAAGGTACGTGTTGCACACACATGTCCACAAAGCCTGTTGAATTTGCACACATTATAGACCGAACACACTCCGCACAGTCAAGAACTATATTTCAATGCAAAAGCACAGCAGAACAAAAAAACAATGACACTCACCTGTAAACTCTCCAAAGAAGCGATTACAGACGAGACGTAGCAGAGGTCTGATGTTGAGCTTTAACTCCTCTTTGGTCAGATGAATGCCGAGCTCATCCAAGACACGAGGCAGAGACGTATCCACATCCCCCACCACCTACAGACAAACCACAGTTGCAGAGCCTAAGATATGCATGCATGTTTGACTGCCTACATCTTTCTGAATGAGTGCAAATATTGCCCAAGTTAAAGATGCATGAATACATTTGAGTGTACATCTTACCTGAGAAAGAATCTTGTACAAGGGCTCCAGCACAAACTCAACAAAGCTGCGCTGAGAGCTGCTGTTGGGGGCTTTCTTTGTGAATTTCCTCCTGATAGGCACAGAACACCAGTTACAAAAAAAAAACAAAAAACAAATGCTGCCATTACTCAAAATGTCTTTTGTCTCACGTTTTAGGGTTGAAGTAAATGTCTCCCCACAGTCTTTTAGAAAACTCCATGTAATTAATATCACCTGTAAAACAAGAGTAAAAAAAAAGTTTTTTTCAGACAAAAGCATAAAGTATGCATTTGATCTATTGGTTTGTGTATGCCTCACCGTAGGTGTCTGAATAGATTTTGGCGAAGGAGCCAAGAGTGAAGCAGATGCTGTATTGCGAGGAAGCAAAACACACATTTCCCAACAGGGGAGACACAATCACAGACTCATCTGTGGAGTATGTGCTGCCAGAGAGAGAAACGGAGAGATTTAATCTCCAGTATTTCAGACAAATCTACTCACTAAAACAATTAAACTCAAGAGGCTCAACAGCTATGAGCTAAAATATTAGCCAGTGAAATACAAACAGTTCTAGGATTGGTCTCAAACAGCATGTTTTATCAACAAAAATGTTTTCTTTTAAGTATTGTAGGGTACCTCAGCAATCCATTGACCTCATCCACAATGTGGCGAAGTTTGTAGTAGGCATCAGTAGGCGGCAGCTTGAGCTCCACGATCAGACGATCTACTTTATTAATACAGATAGTGATGGCCAACCTCTCCTGCACTGCGTGCTTAATCAGTCGCTCAGTGTTCAGCATCACCTGAACACATGCAAACAAACTGTTAAAACACACTAAAAAGCTAATAGTTTCATTACATCTAGTTTCATTTGAAAAATACAATATAACATTAAGCCTAAACAATGATTTATTTCTTGAATTTCAATAAAGATATACTAATGACAGTCTTGAAGCAGCAGTAAACCATGTAAGCGTATGTAAGGTATGTGAACTCACTCCCTCGGCAGCATCGATAAAAAGCACAATGCCGTCGGACAGTCTGACTGCAGATGTCACTTCATCAGAGAAATTCACATGACCTGTAGAGACATATAAGATATAGTCACTTCCTTTTGCACAGTATTTAAACAATGCATTAAGTTAAGGCAGAAACAATGAGCTCAATGAAGTAAAGAATACATGCTGTTAAATGATTAGGAAACATAAAACTTTAGCCTCAAAATGAGTGTAAAAAAGGGTTTTTAGGGAACGTAATATTGCTAAAATGGATTTCATAAAATTGGTATCCAAAAAAGTATCGTTCAAGAACCGGTATAGAAGTCAAGGTATCGGTATCGAAAATTTTGTTATGATACCCAGCCCTACATTTATAGATAGACATGTATCCAGATATCTAGTTAAAACATTAGCTATTGATATAAAGAAGATATAGCATTTTCAATGTATGTAGACCTATTTAATTATAAATATTATATTTATAAGAGTACAGCCCTACATTTACATTGCGACATGAATTTTTATCACCAATTACCAAATGATGGACAACGGTTCAGATTTCCCATTATTAATGATCATGTAAATTAATAAGAGGCACCAGTGTACCGTAAAACTTCAAATAATAGCCCAGGATTTTATTTTCCCAAATCGCCGAACTGCACCGGCTTGTTTTTGAGACAGGCGTCTATATGAGACAGGCCTTTATAGTTTAGTGTTGAGATGTTGTTTACTGAGTGTACTGTAGGCCTAGAGTCTCTAATCTCTAAAAACCTCCAAACGCTCCACGTAACTAACAACCCGAAACTAAAAAACAGACCCGGCTACGGTGTACATATTAGGACATCCTCAGACCTCAGACATATGAAGACAAGGCATCATGCCTCAGACTAAAAGGCTTCAGTTATTGGAAAAAACGGCATCACGCCTCAGACTAAAAAGCTTCAGGTCTCAGGAAAAACAATGTCAGGTGTCGTACAATTAGGCATCAGACAAAACAGCCTCAGAAAAAAAGGCATCAGGCAAAACAGCCTCAGACTAAAAGGCATCAGGCAAAACAGCCTCAGACTAAAAGGCATCAGGCAAAACAGCCTCAGACTAAAAGGCATCAGGCAAAACAGCCTCAGACTAAAAGGCATCAGGCAAAACAGCCTCAGACTAAAAGGCATCAGGCAAAACAGCCTCAGAAAAAAAGGCATCAGGCAAAACAGCCTCAGAAAAAAAGGCATCAGGCAAAACAGCCTCAGAAAAAAAGGCATCAGGCAAAACAGCCTCAGACTAAAAGGCATCAGGCAAAACAGCCTCAGACTAAAAGGCATCAGACATAAAGGCATCAGGCGAAACGGACTCAGATGGAGTTTCGCATTGCCCCGCCCCTTGTGACGTCACGTGTACACGCGGTTCAGAGCTCGAAAGAACCAAAGAAAGCTTTACTTCACAATAGTTTGCACAAATATGTCATCTAAAATTTTAAACTTGCAAATAAAACTCGCAAAATGCAAGTTCTCTTCTGCATAAAATGAAATTAGTGTAACATTTAATTAAAACATTTATGAACGATAGCCTATATAGGCCTAGCCTAACACTAAGATTTTTCAAATGTTTTTAAAAGTATCTTCTGCTCACCAAGGCTGCATTTATTTGATAAAAAAACAGTAATATTGTGAAATATTATTCCAATGCAAATCATCTGTTTTCTATGCTGCCCTACAAAGGCTAAGTGACGGGGAAAAAGGCCTTTGAAGTTTTTTATACCAGCCAGTCAAACATGTTATGGGTAGATAATTTTGTGGTAGTGCATCTCCGAAATGGGATATAATTGAACCCAGATTTTTTTTTTACAAGACAGAACACATGTCATAAAGCCCATTACAAGTACTCAGTCATTTTTGACCAAATGTGTAGTTACTGCGCTTTGCCTTTGTAGGGCAGTATGTGAATATACAGTAGGCCTAAAGTGTAATTTATTCCTGTGATTAAAACTGAACGTCAGCATCATTAATCCAGGCTTCAGAAATACATGATCCTTCAGAAATCACTCTAATATGATGATTTGATGCTCAAGAAACATTCATTATGTTTATCAGTGTTGAAAACAGGTGTGTACATTTTTTCCCCAAAAAATTCTTTGAAGAGAGAACAGCAAAAGAACAAAAGAATCTTTCAAAAGAACATAATTTATCTGAAATCTAAAGCTTTTGTAACATTAAACACTACCGTTTAAAAGTTTGGGGTCAGTAAGAATTTTTGTTTTATATTTGGGGGGAAATAAATAAAATAAATAAAAACATTTATTCATCAAGGATGAGTTAAACTGATCAAAGTTACAGTAAAGACATTTATAATGTTAGAAAATAATTTATTTTAAATAAATGCTGTTCTTTTTAACTTTCTATTCATCAAACACAAACTGTTTTTAACATTGATAATAATAATAATGAATGTTTCTTGATCATTAAATCATCATATTAGAGTGATTTCTGAAGGATCATCATGTGACACTGGAATAATGCTGAAAATGATGCTGAAAATTTAGCTTTAATCACAGGAATAAATTAGGCTACACTTTACAAAATTTGAAAAAATCTTAGTGATATATATGCTCTAATTAAATGTTGCACTTATTTCGTTTTATGCAGAAGAGAACATGCATTTCGCGAGTTTTATTTGCACGTTTAAAATGTTAGATGACATATTTGTGCAAACTATTGTGAAGTAAAGCTTTCTTTGGTTCTTTCGAGCTCTGAACCGCGTGTACACGTGACGTCACAAGGGGCGGGGCAATGCGAAACTCCATCTGAGTCCGTTTCGCCTGAGTCCTTTATGTCTGATGCCTTTTAGTCTGAGGCTGTTTTGCCTGATGCCTTTTAGTCTGAGGCTGTTTTGCCTGATGCCTTTTAGTCTGAGGCTGTTTTGCCTGATGCCTTTTTGTCTGAGGCTGTTTTGCCTGATGCCTTTTAGTCTGAGGCTGTTTTGCCTGATGCCTTTTAGTCTGAGGCTGTTTTGCCTGATGCCTTTTAGTCTGAGGCTGTTTTGCCTGATGCCTTTTTGTCTGAGGCTGTTTTGCCTGATGCCTTTTTTTCTGAGGCTGTTTTGTCTGATGCCTAATTGTACGACACCTGACATTGTTTTTCCTGAGACCTAAAGCTTTTTAGTCTGAGGCGTGATGCCGTTTTTTCCAATAACTGAAGCCTTTTAGTCTGAGGCATGATGCCTTGTCTTCATATGTCTGAGGTCTGAGGATGTCCTAAAATGTACACCGTACCCGGCCTCTATTTCAGACCGGCCTTTATTTACCCAAACCTGCAGCCACACCAGGCGTGTAAAAGAGACAGGCGCCTATTTGGGTCTCGGCAATTATTTGAATTTTTACGGTATATGTACACGCAGGTGGCTTGGAAGACGTAGGTAATATGGTTTATCCCAATATTTAAGTATTGTAAAATCAGATACTCTAAGACTTTTACAATTGGAATTTGTGATTTGTAGCTTGTAATGTAGTCATTTTCACAGTGAGGTATCTCTACTTTAGTATGGTTTTCAGGTACTCTTTACACCCCTGTGGATGTTAGCTACTTCACAGGGAAGAGGGAGAGAAGGCAGGAAGTACCTGGCGTGTCCATAATGTTGAAGAGGTAGGATTTGCCCCGTGAGTCAGGTAGCACCATGGTCACAGGAGCACTCTTGATGCCAACTCCCCTCTATGAGGAAACACAAAAAGATTAATGAAACTGAATACCACGAGAACACAAGATAAATGCTTGGTTGTAATCTTATTACAAGTCATTTCTAACCTCTTGCTCTGTGAAGAGGATATCTGTGTATCGTAGCTGCAAAAAATAAAAGATCAATATGTTAGTATATCCTTTGCATGACTATAGTGCTGAACAAATACGTCAAAAACAGGACGCCTCTGTATGCATGTGCAAAGAAACATTGGTCGGTAACACTTTACAATAAGGCTCATTAGTTAACTACATTAGTTAGCATTAACTAATAATGAACTGCACTTAACAGCATTTATTAATCTTTGTTAATGTTAATTTTTAACATTTACTAATACTTTATTAAAATCGTGTTAATGCACTAGTTAATGTATGGTGAACTAATATGATCAAACAATGAACACACAGCTGTATTTTTTATTAACTAACGTTAACACAGATTAACAAATGCAGTAACAAATGTATTGCTCATGGTTAGTTCATGTTAGTTAATACATTAACTAATGAACATTGTAAAGTGTTACCAAAACATTTATATTCATTATCTATATACTTACATCAGAGTCATCTCTCTTGCGGATTTCAGGATGAGTCTGTTCAATGAGGCAGTCCACGAAGCATGTCTGGGATGGGGAAATTAATGCATTTAGAAAAAAATTAATGAAATCGTCATAATGAATATTAGATTTTTCACTTTTTATCTAATATGCATGATAATGTATTTTACCTTGCCATGGTGTAAGTGTCCACACAAAGTGACATTTCTGATCAGTTCTGAGCTGTCCATTAAATCAGCAAGAAACCTGCAGACAGACATGCATGTAAGAATATGCAATTCAAACATATGGTGAGAGAGAGATAATAAACAATACTAAACTCACTCCATGTCATAGACTGTGGCTGGAAGCTCCTGCTCCATCAGAGTAAACCGCTTCAACTTTACGGGTTTTATGATGGGCTCTAAAGAGAAAAATCAAATCAGAGAAATTGGATTTTGCACTGGGTGTAAATGTAGTGCATAAACTCCATCAGCATGTCTGTTACCTGTCAATGGTTGTGTATCTTCTTCTTGGACAATGGTCTCCACCTCAGGACCATAAACTTCCTCAGCTGTGGGATAATACTTTTTATCCTCATGCAAAACCACCTCCATACCACCACCCTCCTCATCAACCTCAGCCTGGTCTTCATCATCATCCTCCTCATCTGCCTGTATTAAGAAAAACAATTTTTATATCACACCATACAGTCTCACGCAACTAGCACATAAAACATTTTTAGCAGTTATTTTTGTGGATTTTATGTAGTTTAGACACACCTCATCAGCCTCCCGGTCCTCTGCATCTAGTTCCTCATCTTCATCAGAGTCTAGCTCCGGTCCTATATAGTTTCCGAACTCATCATAAAGATCCGTCTCCATACTGACGAGCGCTGATGGGACAAAATGACAAATGTATACAGATCTGTAATCTAGGAAACCTGTGGCTACTTTCAAGATGCCCAAATATTAAATTAAATATTAAAAAGTCTATTTATGTTGTTTCATAGGCTTGCAGTTACAGTTATTCCTTTAAAAATGTAAAAAAAAAAAAAAAAAAATTTATAAAAAAATGGTGTCTTGTCCTTGACTAGAGCTGTCCCTGGAAACATTTAACATCATGCAAATACTGAAAAAAAACTTGACAAATGCTAAATTATTCATGTAAAATTAAAGCTGCAGTCCGTAGCTTTTGTTGGGTTAAAAATGATCCAAAATACATATTTGAGAAACATAAAATAACATTTGAAAAGTAAAAATTTTGGAATTTAGATTAAGAAAATAATGAAAAACAATTTAAAAAAAGTGTAAAAATATTTGTTAAATACATCTTCATTTATTTAGTTTAATATTGCGTTTAATTTTGTTTTAATACAATACTGCTTTTATCTATGTTCTATTTTAAATGGAGTAACTAGTATTTACTATTTTTTCCAGTATAATGATGCTTTTTAGTGAGTTTGGTTTAAAACCAGTTAGGGTTTTATTACAGGCATCATAAAATTAAATAGAATTATACGGCAGAATAATAACACTGAACCATTACATGAATTTGGTCATAATAGTGTATATTAAACATGCATTTTGCATGTGTAAGATAGTAAAACGTTTACTGACAGTCACAATATATCAAAAAGTTGAGAACAGCCTTAAAAGAAGCTGTTAACGCAATTGAACGCGCACAAAAACTAAGAAAACAAATGAGGGGATTGCTCATTTAATTATTCATTCATTTCTGTCTATCGCATGTAAATGCACAATGTACAATAGTGTTTACCTGTATACGAGTATTTATGCCTGTGGCGAGTTTATTGTTTTCTTCAAAGAAATCCTCGTACTGTTTCCAAACCATGCACCGCGAGGTCCTCACCCAATCCAACGTACGTCGTACGTTGGTGACGTCATCAGCAGTTGCCCTAAACGTTGCCCGTTTAAAAAACAAGGCAACTAAAAAATATGTTGCGTAACTCAACTATTTTGAAACATTTATTTTATCACCACATGAACTATTTTACATGTTGAAATTATGGGTTGAAATACAGAAATTAATTCGAATATTCAGAGTGCAATATCCACCTTAATGTTATGCAAAAATATACTTCGAAATATTATGTTAAGGAATATGATTAACAAATTTAATTCAATTTACATCATAATTTTGATATAACTACAAATCCCAAAATAAGTTATAGTATTGGACATAATTTTAAAAACAGTAGCCAAAAGACAACTAAATATTTGTCTAACAACAACAACAACAACAACAACAACAAAAAACAAACAAACAAACAAACAAAAAACAAACAAACAATCAAACAAACCAACATAGGCAATATCCCTCATAATTATCTTCACAATTAAGACACTTTCCCCTCAAGACTATCCAACTGGTCAAATACTGAAGACCTACTGACAGAAGATGGCACCATATCACTGGTATGAATTTGTGAACAGAATTTCTTAGGACTTTTATGGGTTTCACTCGGGTATCTCTATATGTTCAGTCCCACATTTACTATGTCAAGTAGCGTTGACCCAGGTTCTATTTACTAATACAGGGATTTCAAATGACACTTCAACTTCGACACTTCAACTTCAAATGACACTTCAACTTCTTTGTTTGTTATGAAAAGGCCAATTTTATTTAACTTTACCTGTAATATTATTGTGGTTATCAGGAAATTTTCTCTTATAAACCAGATTTTTGTTGTTGCTGAAATTAATTGATATTAACATAGCCTAATAAATGCCTAATGATGTACTGTAAAATATACAGGCACAAAAATGGCACCCCGGTGAATTTCAGGCATAGCTGTCAGGTTTATCACACATTTAACAGGATTTCTTTAACAGTGACATATGAAAGAAGAAGAGAGAGAGAGAGAGAGAGAGAGAGAGCAAGAGAGAGAGAAGAGTGAGAGTGAGACGAGCTAACACAGATAGTTCTGCTCGTGTTTCATGAATGAGGCCCAAAGTGTTTCTAATGATAGCAGTTGGTCTCATCTCAGTGAGGCATAAAGCATCATACTGTCCATGTTGTTGTTTTCTGTATTAGTGTCTTTATGAATCAGCAACATGTGTAGGCTATGCATCTAACAGACCTTGTAATCATGTGTAGTCATCAACATTATGCGACACGACATGTTAAATATGCATAAGTGTTTTTAAACTAGTCAACTCTATCCTCAGTATGTATTAAAAACAACTGCACACCAACAGTGTATTTTAATAAAGCAATTGTTATGTGATAACATCATATATGCAATATAACACCGTGTCTACGTGATTGCATGTAAACCCTCATGTTATCAAAAATAGATCCCTAGATGAAATAAATCACTCTAAGGGCACGGGTGAAATAACAGATGATGTTTTCCACCATCCTGATCTGTACTGGAACGGGTGTAAGAAAGGGAGCTTCCCTATTTGTTTGCTGTAAGGCTTATGTGTACCATCTAAAATCTATCTGAGGAAATGGCAAGGAGACGTCAATACCTCTTGGGTGTGAGAGATCCATTTTCCAAGGGCTTGATGCCAAATGTCACAAACAGGACGCTGCCAAATGCACACACATGCATCATAAGTGTAAATTCTCTGGCATAAAGAAGAAATGTATTGCGCTGTAGAAATACTGTAGCAGACAAAAAGGTTAACTGTAGATCAACTTGCTGCAACAGCATGGTTCAATTCCCATGAAACATGCACATTATCTTGCATGTACTCTTGAATGCTCTTTCCTTCCAAGTAGAATGCTTGTATTTTGTTCCATAATTCCCTTTTTGTGCATTTTGAGTTTGCATGTGCATGGTGTGTGAGTGTATTCTCTGAGGTGCTGCTCCACTAACTCTCTCATTACTCATTTTGATCAGCACACCTGGGCAGCGGTGAAAATAAATGACACCCCCATGCACAATCTCTCTCTTTTTTTCTGTATCAAATCTGTTCCATTACAGCTGCATTTTCTGTTGCTTCTGTCTGTGTTGTTGATACAGCCTTATAACATTATGCATATAGGCTACACTTCTCACTATATCTGCTGTATCACGATTGATTACTTGTGCCTGTGCTGTATCTTGACTCTACTCCATTACTGGACACGCACACACCTGTTTATCAGCAGTTGGTCCTTGTGATGTTTAGTTGATGAGACTCTTGATTGTCTGCAGTGAGAAAAGAAAATAGCAGAAGAGCTCATCAACCCCATTTACATAATGAAAACACAACAAGAGGCTCAATTAATGCTTGTTATTAAATTCTTTTGTGAAACTGAGGTGTTACATAAAGCTATTTTGATATTTTAGAGTTATTTTCTTTTTCACTAGCGCAAAAATGACCAAATATTACTATACAGGCCTGTATAGTACATAGGCTATTTGAATACATATTAACTCACATAAGAATTATTTCTGAAGGATCATGAGACTGGAGTAAAGATGCTGAACATTCAGCTTTGCAATCACAGGAATAAATTACATTTTATAAAATAAAATGATTAAACATCCCAATATTTCACAATAATACAGTTTTTATTGTATTTTGGATCAAATAAATGCAGCCTTTGTGAGCCCAAACTTTTGAACACCAGTGTATACATTAACCCTTGTGCATCAATTAAAAAAAGTTACACATAGGTAAAAAGAGGACAAAAATGTCCATGTCAAAAAACTGTCATAAAAATGTGATGCTTTGGAGCACAGACTTAAGTTTGGTATCATTTTAAAGAAGACCCTTTGCAGATTATTGCTGAAGTAAAAAAATAATAATAAGGAAATCCAAAAAAAAGTTATATAGGTATAAGTTTATGAAAATTATTTATAAAATAATATTTTATATAAAATATATATTTTTTAAAATCAGGTTGAACTCAAAAC
This sequence comes from Pimephales promelas, assembly GCF_016745375.1. The sequence goes on from NW_024121321.1 coordinate 11,668,497, forward strand.
TACAATAAAATCAAAGCCATATATCTAAATAGGTTGTGTTCCAAATTTGAGGATGATATCTCAAAAAATGAGCTTTCAGTAACAGTTTGTTTGGGCGTAGTAACATATTTTCCCCATTGGGTGCCAGCAAAACCCCACTGGAGCTCACAGTGATTGGATTTGAATTTGCAGTTTTTCTCTCTCAGTCTAACAAACACACACATGCGCACACACACACATATTTTTTTATAACACACATACTAACCACACTCTGACATCAACACACCCACACAAATATTGTTGCATAATTTATCCAGTTGGCTCTATAGTATGCCGAACCAGAAAACAGGAATACAGCGATATTTGTTTTATAGGCCAAACTTAAAAAAAAATGACACCATCTGATAAAAAAATAGTAAAAAATAAAATTTTGAAGCCTTGCCATCAGAATGAAAGCCTCTTAACAAAGATTGCATAATTTTATAGTTAACTGAACCGGGGATTAAAAATGGCAGTTTTAATGGGTTTAAATGGGGACATTTTTGTCCAAAAGGGGCTTAGAGGGAGTATTTTTTGTACCTAAAGCAAAAAATATTTTTTTAAGAAAATGACGGTGAAATAGTAAAATTCCAATAAAAATACACACCTGTGCCAAGTTTTTTGCAGTTAGCTTTAACACAGGCAAAGCTTAAAAAAAACAAAACTGAAAAGGACAAAAATGTCCACAAGGATGCACAAGAGACAGAAACAAATACAGTTAGATATTTTGTTGCTCTTAGTGTTTTGCGTTTATGTTGCACATTTTTGGTTGTTATTCCTGCAGGTGAACTGTTTTACTTCTGATTAAGCAGGATGAATGCAGGTCTGTCAGGAAAATGGAGAGAAAGATGCATGGCAAACAAGCTGAGAAACTAGTTTATAAGAAGGTAGAGAAACAGCACAGCACATTTGAGGTCACACACTCTAAGTAGATCATGCTCAGTGTGCCACTGTGTGTGCGAGCATGTGTGTGATATTTATCAAATTCACATTGTATAAATGGGCCTGTGTGCTCTTTAAATTTGGCATCATCCCATGTGTGATGCATGCCTACTGTACACTATTTATCTTTAAAAAGAAACGTGTGAGAACACACAGCAAACAAATATTAGCCTAAGTGGCAACACAAAAGAGTTTGTGGCCTAAATACAAAACATGATTTTTTTTTTGTCCTATGTGAGTTTGTATTGATGCACATGGTAATCAACTGGAAAAACCAACATCACTCTTAAAAACAAAAGCTTCCAAAACGGTGGTTTTGCATTGATGCCATACAACAAATTTTGGTTCTTAAAAGAACCATTTTTTCTTCAAGAACATGGCATTGGTGAGTGAACCAATTTGCTAATGGAATTGGTGAATGGAATTTGCATGCCGAGCCACTCCCCCGTACATACAGGTACATAAGATGGCAGCAGGCATCCACTCATTCAGATTTTTGCTTCAGAGCTGAGTGATTGCACACAGCAACTGCTCTTTCCAATAAGAGTTGAGGAATGGATCTCTCTTTGCTGGAAGATCTAAGGCACATTCAGTGGTGTTTCACCAGCGGATAAGTGCAGCGATTCCCCCTGGGTGCTTCAGTATAAAAGAACATTTCCCTAAAAGAGCAAAACAGACGGCGAGATCTATTTAAAGAGTGTTTCTATATGCCGTCGTTTCCTGTCTTCATTTGGCGGCCGCTATCGCCGTTTCATATATGGCGTTCACTGCGAGAACATGGCCAGCCTCATGGCCGGCCAGCCTCAGTGCGTCATCAAGTAGGGGCGTGTCCACGAGCTCAAGGGCTCCAGTGTGTCATCAAGCCCCCGTTTTAGCCCCACTCAAAAAATCCGGCAAATAGCAATGGTGAAAAACTCCACAAATGCCTTTACATTTTTACCTTCCCAAAATGTTAAAGTCCCTGTGAAATCAAAATTGAACCTATTTACTTTGTTAGCGCATATTACTTGTCTTGTGGTGAACAATTAATCTGTGCAAGTGAATATATATTAAAAAAATGTTTTACCTTAGTAATCTTTAATCAAAATCTGAAAAGTTACTTCCGGTCTGGAATGGTTTCTTTTTCTGATGACGTAGGTTTCACAGTTTGGGTGGGGAAACGCTTAACCACTCCCCTCAAACCGTTAGTTTGCTATGAGCGAGAGATGGAGAGGAGGAGCGCTAGAGCAAAACGCTGCCCTCTGTTCAATATTCCGTTTCACTTGGAAATACGTCACAGCACTGGAGAAAAATAGTTTGCAACTTCCGGTTCACGGGGACTTTAAAGGTCTTACCCTATAGCCTAGAAATCCAGACGCACCCTAGCGGCAGCAAAAATTATTTTGCAGGTCTAGCAACTCTCCGTTGGCTTTCGAAGTGGAAAAACCAAACTCTGGTCAGGCCAATCACATCGTGTATAGAGTTGGTGGGCGGGCTAATGACGGCAGAGTTGTGACGGTTCTGTGCCGTGATTTTCCATAGGTGATTTCCCTGCTATTTAAAAACAAACAAGATGCTGCTGGCGAACAGCGGTCTTTCGATTCGGCTTTGGCCGCGACTCTGGATGACTTGGAGTTAAGAGAACGTCACTTAAGTCATTCTTAAAAAAGGAAGATGTGTTTGGAGTTTTGACGACCGGATACGGCAAAAGTTTAATATATCAACTTGCTCCGCTGGATGGAAAACGCATACGCCTTATTCACGGCAGCGCCATCTTTGATTTTTAATGAGAATGAAAGCGAGGCTGTGAGGGATAGACTTGCATCTCTTCAATGGGCTGTACTGTTATTTAATGTGTTTTCAGATTGTTCTGCTCATGAAACACTGGAAAAATATCTTTCAAAGAAATGTCAGTTGACAAAAAACTCGAGACAATGTAAGCTGTGGAAAATTGTAAGTAATCTAGGAGCTTTATTCAGCTTTTTACAGCGGATGCCATTGGAAACACGGTAAGTCTATCCCTCACAGCCTCACTTTCATACCTGTCATGGCGCTGCTCTGAATAAGGTCTATTGGACTCACTCATCCACAGCCGTTCGTTGCTCTGGTTGGTTGTGGCGCTATCCTATTGCGTGGTGAGGGATATTGAAAGACAACCTTTTATCCCGCCCCTCGGATTGAGGTATGCCAATTGTGAGTTCCCAGACCTAACATCTTATAGGTCTGGCTTGCCAGGCTATCTTACCCTCTCATTCTGTTCATTTTATGATGCATTTCATTCAGATATATTATTATTTACTGGTAGCTCAATGACCTCAGATGTTGATATAGTACATTTATCGCAAAAAAAAAAGCCAATTTATTTCAATTTTGTTCACCAAAGTAAATGAATCCTTGAGGGTGAGTATTATTTTTTATAATTGAACTCTTTTATGATTTTAGAATTTAGATTTGGGATGAATAACATGCCAACTGTTGTCTCTCATCAATCAGCAAGTGTCGTGTTAGACTGTTTGGCTATTTATCACTTTAGCTCATTAGTAGTACAGTTAACTTTGTGCATCTCTTATTAATTGAGAAGAGAACTCTTATTAATTCATCTCTTATAAATTGAGAAGGTGATTTTTGCATTATTTATTTAATTTATTTGCTATATTGTGCACAATTGACAGTGATAGTAGGAGTTCAACAGCATTGAATATTCCAGAACATTTCCTGACCAACAGTCCAGATACATGGGACAGTGACAATGACTACATTGATGGCCAACGGAAAGTGAGAAGCTCAAAAGATGTCAACGATGCAGCCGAGTGAGGAGTGGCCATGATTCAGGCATTCAGTTGAGTGAAATCAAGAGGAACAGAAGCAGGTTTCTATTCAGAAGACTTTCCAAATCCTAACATGTCCACCTTTACAGCAGTTAGGGAAGCGGTTGCTGCCGTAACATCCACATTTGCAGACATTAATTGCTGACATTTTGGCCACTATTCGATATTGTTTGTGTTCAACTGATTGTGCTAAATTGTTGATTATTAACCGCTGAAGTAACTTTAGTCTGCTTTAAAGAATTTTTGCAATCTTCTGATTTGTGATGTCAAAGTTAATATAACATGATAGTATCGGAAAATGTCGTATATTGTAAATCTTTGTCGGCGTTGAGCTAACAGTAATAATCATTATACAATACATCCAAATTTTGTCAGCTATTTTCTTTTCACAAAACACATTTGGGGGCGAGAGGATGAAAAATAGAAGAAAAAAAAAATGAGTACCATAGTTCCTGTCTCCCCATCACAGGAGCTGCCCTTGCCCTGCTGGGAAATGGTCATTCGCATTCTGAACTATATTAAAGACTAGCTCATTCTTGCTCACTCTTGAGATCTGTTGTGGAACGCATGGGACCTGGTGCTCAGGCACCTCATCCAGCTGGGAATGCAACAGCACTGGCAAGACAGCCAAGTCCTGAGATGGGCACAATTATATGTGGGAAAAAAGCCTAATTTCAATCTGTTCATCATACAAAGCAATTCAGTTTATTCCTAACATTTGGACTAAACTGCTCAATTCATATGGATTAGTTTTTCGATTTCTTTATGAACTTTTTGAAACGTAAAAAAGTATAAAAAAAGATCTTAATTTGTGGTTCGAAGAAGAATGAAAGTCTTACGGGGTTTGGTAAAATATAAGGGTAATTAATGAAATAATTTTTCATTTTTTGATGAACTATCCCTTTAAAATTGTGTTCAACACAAAGAACTTCCATAGATTTAAATTCTAAAAGAGGCAGGGCTGAGTGAAACTGAGATTATCATTTGTTTTTTACTGAATCCAAAAATGTACTTTTGCACTTTCGCTCATATCGCTCTACTCTTTCAAACAGCATATTTTCCACTCATGTTATTTTCATGCTCCATATGGCGTGAAGTTAGAAAAGGGACACGTGCACACACACTCACACACACACACACTTTAATAATACTCTGTCAGTGTTTGGTTGCAGAGCTTAAGTAAGACAGCATATAAAAGTTTAACTTTTTTCATTTCTGCAGAGTGCCAAGATTGTCTTCAGCGGGAACAAAAACATTCACACTGTTACTTCATTGATAAAAAGGGCACAATGACATATTTGAGTGTGCGTATAATTCTCTACAGTAATAATTTAATTCTAGTCCATATGGACCCTTGAATTTCAACAACAGACATCTGTTCCTCTGCCTCAGGGCCAACACACAGACATATTTCCTAATAAATATTACAACAAAATCACATGCACACAAACACTTGACACCCTGGAATGACAAAAGTCTTCATAGCTTTGTGCAGAATAAATGAGAAATTGTGTAATGGCTGAATTACCGTTGTCCTAATTAGGTGTGCTGTAATAAATTATAATTTATAATTAATGATCTAGAGCTTATATGCTTTAACTACACCATTCTGCAAGTAAAAGGTGTTTTTTTTTCTTTTTCTTAGACCTGATTGGCTGGTTAAATCACAGTCAGATACATTTTTGATTTTTGTCTGAACCTTTTTTTTGTGTTTGCAAAACTCTTTTTATCAAATAATGTTCCAATAATATTCAAATAATTTGTTATTTTAAATTGTAATAATACTACTACACACAATATTCCCTGTTTTTACTGTGTTTCTAAAACAAAGCCTTGGTGAGCACTGAGCAACTTTTTTTTTTTTAAATCTAACCAACACAAACTTTTGAACAGTAGTGTATAATGCATGGCTTAAAGTAGTTTCTTTACATTTCATTGATAACTCACTTGAACCGTTTGTTGTTTACAGTAAACTTCTCAGCCCCTCGTTCGATAGCAGATCAATAGCAGTCCTTGTAGATCAGTTCCAAACATAGCAAGCAATGCACAACATGAAACAGTATCAGGACTAGCCACTGCAACCCAAGCTGACATCACAGCGTGAGCCTTAGTATGTTTACTATCTATCTATCTATCTATCTATCTATCTATCTATCTATCTATCTATCTATCTATCTATCTATCTATCTATCTATCTATCTATCTATCTATCTATCTATCTATCTATCTATCTATCTATCTATCTATCTATCTATCTATCTATCTATCTATCTATCGAAACTGTCAGACACTTGTAACACCACACACACACACACGCACACACACAGACACACACACAGGTAGGAGTCAGATTAATTAGCCAGCATGACAGATGAGCATATATACATCTGTTCGTTTGTGCTTATTTGTGGAGGCAAATGTCCTGGTTCTGTCAGCATCCTTGTGTGTGCAACCCAGACCAAAGAGCCAGCCTCTTTAGAACGATTATTCATCCAAGAACATGTTCTTCTTACAATCCCACACACAAACACACCAACCCTTATGCAAACACTATGAAAAACTGTGTCCACAAATCCCAGTTCAAAACTAAGAGAAAACAGGACAAAACCATTCAAACCAAAAGATCTTTAGGATTTGGTTTCACAGACTCACGAGAACACATTTAGTCAATCCAGCCAACGTAGAGGGGAGTAAAATGTTCTTATTTTGGTTTTGTCCATGACCACCAGGCTGCTTTTCAAGAGCATCGGTGAGACTGTGGTCCCTGCAAATGCCAACTTCAGAGAGGGAGGGAGCAATGAGAGAGAAAGAGAGGGGGGTGTTGAAAAACTGCAGCTAAGATCAGATAGCAGACAAGGGTGAGAGAGAGAGAAAAAAAAAGGAGAGAGAAGAGAGAGCAGTTTTTTAAATGTTCAAAGAGACGAGGCGGCGCACCGGAACATTAGGGAATCTCTGGACACACGAGGATGACCACGGCAGTGCTGAAGATTACTGAAACGTCAGACAAACACTCGCTGATGGAACATTCTGAGGTGTTAGCATATAATCTGCAGGCTTTAGATAAGAACCTCCATCGAATACATGCGTACATGTATGCGAGTTTCCTTCTGAGTATGTGACGCTAAAGATGAGGACCTCGTTGAACAGTCAGGATCCCTTTTTTTCTTTTAAAGGGTGTTTTTTTCCTGTAGGGGAACTATAAGAAATTCAATGGATTCATGCTTTAGCTCAACTTCATATCTCTCTCTTACATATTTCCATGCCACACAAAGGAAGGAAAAAAGGTAAGCAAATATGTTTTGTTATTATTTTTAAGTGCCTGTTGACTGTATATACTCCTTCAGCTTATATCGGCTCTCTCTCACTCACTGGACAGTCTACAGGTATTTTCTGCAACCTGTAGGCGTTTTTGATGTCTGCGATTGTTGGTGCCTTTAATATGCCAAACATGAATAGAGTCACATAGAGTAGGTGATGGTCATCAACACTGCATGTCCTGTACCTTCACTGTGTGTTATCAAATCAATGAGGGGGCTGTCACACCCAATACAGCATCCCACAATGACGGATGTCCCTGGAATGCTGGAATATGTTGAAAATATCTTTGTTTTTTAAAATCTATGAGCACCATCATCATCATCAAAAAAAAAAAAAATCATCTCAAATGTAATTTCAAATGAAGTCTAAATTAGATTCAGTCAGATGTACCCAAATTGGAATTGTGTAAACGCTGTATTCCAACACTCTGTTTGGATGAATATCGCCTGACAAAAATATAAACTCATAAAAATGTTATGGTTTTTGTAACAGAAGTCACCAGATGCAACTGCTGCGGATCCTATTCAGCAATGCGCAAATGGCGAGGGTGATACTAGTCTAAGTTCATAAAGTTTGTTAAGGAGACCGATGCAGGCATGCAGGCATGCGGCTGTTTTGGAAATGTTTTTGTTGGAGGAGCAGTTGTGCGAGTAAATATCTGAAGTCTGTTGACTGTCTGTCAAAGTTTCTCACAAACTGCCATCACTTTAATTTTCATCATATTTGCATTTTGGAACTGGAGGAGCTGTTGTATGGGTATGTCTGATAAATAAAATGACAGCAGTCTTGTTTGATTCGAAGTGTGCATGAAAAGCAAAAAGGACAGTGAACGTTCTCTTCAGATTAAGTTTCCATCGACCACACCATAGAGGTACATCTACGTCAGACTCTCATAACCAAGATTATCTTTTCACACAATTCTTTCTTAATGCTACTAAAACTGCCACAGCACAAACCTTTTCCCAATCATATACATTTCTTAGTTTAAAGAAACCTAATTTATAGTTTGATCTTATTTTAGTGCAAAATATGCAGTGC